>OY744470.1:4423141-4603384 GCA_963556145.1 Hygrocybe punicea
AGAAGAATATAATCACTTTTCCCAAAGTAACAGCATATGCTAAGTTCCAAAGTTCCCCTCCCTAGTTCTCTTCCCTATACAGTTCCTGCCACCTCCCTATAGTCTCTCCTGCTCAGAGAAGAACACACTATGGCACCCACTCCTCTCACCATCATATTAACAGTGTTTTCAACTAAGATTACAAATGGCCTTTGCTACCACTACTGTGACTGTGTTGAAATAATGTAAGTGCCATGCCTGAGCGTTCCATATCTGTTGTCGTTGATTCATTTCACTTCTGATTATTTATTGTTTCTTTTATAATTATCTTTCCCTTTTGGAGTTCATCTACTTTCAATAGAACAAGCCTATACTTTCTCATAGTATACTATGTACCTTAGTGATTCTCCTCCAGTGTATCACTGAGTCTACAACACAGTCTACACTGCTTGTGTAGCTCAGTCTAATACACTCCTTCAGCCTCACTGTCACCATCACCTTCACCAAGGGTAAGTGAGAGTGAGGCCTGACAGATGTTTTTCAAAAAATGGCTATATCATTCCTAATGAAATGGCTGAAATTACAAGAATAGTTGAGCCAGCCAACATTAGTTGATTGGATGAGCCTTTGCTCACTTATTTGACCAGCTTTGAATCAGCTACATTTAAAGCTGATGTCAAATAAGTGAGCAAAGGCTGATCCAATCGACTAATGTTGGCAGAGGACCCTTTAGCTTGTCATGTCCTCTACATGCTCTAAAATTCTTGTAATTCTAGTTATTTTATTAGGAATGATATAGCCATTTCTTGAAAAACATTGGTAATAGCTGTGGAAACATGAGGGGCACTTACATATTAGCTCCAGGTACACTCCCAGAACTCTCACCTTCCAACTTTTCCCCCTGCAACTACCATTATGGCCCAGCCCTGGACAACAAGTGTGATGAGGACTGACCACCTCAACTGCTGTTGGAGATGGCACCTTCACACCTAAAGTATGAGTGTTTTTCATTGTAAAGCTTGAATTCTGAAGGCATTTTTTAACAGCTAAATCTCAGAAAAATTATAATGTACTCCCAAACAGCTATTGTACAATAGTCTCTGCAAGACCCAAGCAATAGAAATTGTATTTGACCTAAAAGAAAGCAAAAACTTCATGATTTTGCTGAATTTGGTCATTTTCACTTTATTTTGCATCTAATACCGCTTATATCACTTATTTCTTGCAGGAAGAATTGTAGAATGGCATACCAGGAGTATATCATAATTTTTTCCAATATTTATTTATCAGAAAACACAATCACTAGAGGCTCACTAGTGCAGATACCTGTGAATGTTTGGTTGTGTTACATTTGTTTGTCCTTAGTTATATTTTCAAACTCAGTTATATCATGGCCGGTGTACCATCACCGTCTGTTTATTTAGCTTTTGTGTTGCACGGCCCCTGGAGTCTAACAAATTAAAGTCAGAGTTGAACGATATTCCTTGATGGCTCCAATACGACTATTTTGACAATAAAAGCCCTCGATGACACTGCGCGCGACAACACGGACGTATTTACAGCCGAGAAATTGCCAAGACCTTTCGCTGGGGTGATGATCCCCTTGGCAAACGAGTAATCATTGAGGAAAGATCACAGTTAGGGACGGATGCGAATCTTGTACCTGCTGAAGCAACTGAGTGCTGAGCGCTGAGCTTTTCATGTACTCTCATCATTCGTCCGGCTAGTTCTGTACTTGGCGTTTCGCCGTTGAGGTGCGGAAGACGTAGGGGCGATGAGGCTCATCGCCGTGGAATCTGGCAGGTGGATTTGAAAATTTGGCAAGGCAATACAGCGACTGATATAGGGCTGGCGCTCCGTTGTCAAAACCATAGCAATGTTGTCACGCTGGTTGTCGCGGTGGTTTGGAGACCAACAACCGGGAACAGCCGTGTGTGGCAACAGTCACCGTATTTATCCAAATTGTTTTGTCCCCATTCTCCTCCGCTTTTCCTTTGTCTTCGTTCTCAGAGACTTTCTCTTTTTCTTTTTCTTCCCTTCGTCTTGCAATCCATTCTTTGTAGCCGACATTCAGCGTCTGGGACGCTGATTTTGACACTCTTTCCATCACCGAACACACCCTGAGTCGCCATGTCTTTGAAGGCTGAGTTGGAGACATGGGCTGCCGCCCTCAAGGCATATGACGAAGAAGACTTTGAGAAGAGCTTGGGGTTGTTCTCAGTTCGTTCAGCCATCTACCTCTTACTTGCTTTCCTCACTGTGCACAAACAGCAAATCGCAGACTCCTCCAAGATACTCACTAATATTGGCCTTATTTACGCAACCCTAGGCGAGCACGAGGCTGCCGTCGAGCGTTTTACTGAAGCCACTCAGTTAGACCAGTATTTGGCTGTTGCGTGCGTGTTCAACACCCCTCTGCTCTTTCTTTTACCCCATGGATTTACTTGCTTTTGGGCCATCCATCCAGTTACTTCCAATGTGGGGTCTCTAATTTCCTCCTCGGTCGATACGAGCCCGCCCTGAAAGATTTCGAAGAAGCTTTACTTTACTTGAGAGGAAACCAAGCCATGTATAACCCATTAGTCGCCTCTGCTGGATGACATGCTTAACTGTCCCTTGCAGTAATTACGAACAGATTGGCCTCAAATTTTTACTCTATTCCGCGGAAATCCTCTTCAACAAGGGTCTCTCCCTGATATACCTCGGCCAATCCCAAGAAGGTCTCGCAGACATGGAAGAGGCTCGGCGTGACAAGGCGACCGAGGAGCATAATGTGATTGATGATGCGATTGCCGATTTAGGCGAAGGGTACACCGTCTTCAGCATCGTTCGTCCCTCTCACCCAACAGAAATAACAATCTTGTCTGATGCTCATCTTCTCCGTGCAGCCCGTGGGGGTCCTGTATCGCCCATCCGAGAACAAGCTCAAGAATGCCAAGTCGAAAGATTATATGGGCAAAGCCGTACGCGCTACATCTTCTATACTAACAATTATATATGAACTGCTTTTCCGACTACCAGAAACTCATTGCCGCAAGCGATTCCACCGAGGCGTATACCACCTTTTCTGGTGCAACGCGTCTGCAGCAGGGCATCTCGCCATCTGGTGCTTTTATCGAACGACCTCCCATGGACACCGGAGGGTCCCCTGTTGTCGGTTTTTCAAGGGCCACACAGGCGTCCGCTGGTAGTACGTGTCCTGTCGTGACATACCGACATGTCTAGTAATGGCAGTTTTTATAGGCTCCGACGGTAATCAAGTCCCTCGCCGAAAACCACCCCCTGTCATTTCCCCGCCTGCGCCACAACGATCACCCGGAGCAACACCCGCTGTGGCTAGGAGCAATACCACTCTGAACACGGCGAAAGCTTCTCCGAATGCCACTATCGGAGGGCCTGCGCGTGGGATGAGTGTTAGGCGACCTGCGGCTAATCCAGGATCCGATGCAGAGCGGGCTGTGGCCTCGGGGAAAGGTGCGTCCTTCAGTCGACAATTGGAGAGGAATGAGCTTACCTTGGGTGCAGACCGGGACCAAAGGATTACCAACTTCTACGACAATTACCTTGATTCGTACACGGAAGAACCTATTCCTCCCCTGCCGAGCGCTGGCAGTGGTTCGAATCCGGACCGTGTTGCCGCGTGGGCGCGGTCGAATGCTAGTCAGCCCCAGAGGGCGGCTTCGAGGAGCGCGCCGCCGAGTGTGTATGCACCGAGTTCATATGGCAGCGGGAGCGCTCGCCGAAAGCCCGCAAGGAGGCCCACAGGGCGCAGTCGGGCACCCGTGAGTATGTATGAAGAGGAGGAAGAAGGCTATGTTAGTGGCGATTATGAGGATACGCCGTTGGATCTGGCCAAGATCCGGATCAAGGCGAGTGGCCTCTGGTTTCTGTTGCTACCTTGTCGTTACATACTGATTGGTGGGGTGTGTCCAGCTATACTACCAGGGCGACGTGCGCGGGATGGCCGTAACGCCCGATATGCCATTCGAGGAGTTTCTCGAGCGAGTAACGTCCAAGTTTGGGAAGGGTTTGAATGGACTTGGGCTCAAGTTCAAGGATGAGGACGGCGGCAAGGTGACATTGAGGGATGAGTCCGATTATGAGCTTGCTATCGAGACTGCAAGGGAGAGCGCGAAGGGCAAGGCGGAGGGCAGGCTGGAGATGTGGTGTACAGACATCGATGAGTAAACCGATGCTATCATAGTGGCCTTTACTACTTGTTCCGCCGGGGTCAACGTATTACTTTTAGGGTTCTCCTGGTCATTATTGTTACAATGGTAGAGATGTTTACCGCGAACTTTCTTAAAGTTGGATTCATACTCGATTTATACCTGTCTGAAAACTCACCTGTACCGTACGAATAATACTACAGTAAATAGAATCTCTTGGCGAAAGATACAGCACCTCTAGTCCTAGCCTTCTTCGAAAAAAGTGGGCAAATTATCAAACAACCCGCGGCGGAGAACATCAAGGTCTTTGGCCATCGTCTCCAAGCAATCACTACACATTTCATTTCCCACGTCCGCTTTGATAGCCTGTCGAAGGCTCAGAGCCTTCAATCGGAATAGTTTCAATGGGTCCCCGCAAAGCATAACATCGTGCAGCATGCTCATCCATTTCTCGAAGATATGTCCATCATCACAACCACCGCAAAAAGCCTGGTATGGTCGAGAGGCTTCTGGCCCACTGATGTAGCTCATCATGCGATCTTTGCCCAGAATGAGGATCTCCAGGTCTTTTACTTTCAAGCGGCGCACCTTCTCCATGCGTGCTTGTGAATCATAGCAAAGAGTATAGAAAATGGTCCCAAGGATGAGTGGCGGCAGTGCACATGCGCGTGCTAGCGGAATGAAAGAACCTGGATCCGGGCAGAAATCCCCGATGGGATCATGCTCATCATCTTCAGATGGCTCGGATAGATCTGGATGTTGTTCACGAGCAGTGTATGCCACCCGGTCCCAAGCCTCGAGTGTGGTGGGCCACTCTTGTTCGAGATGAGAGACGATGCGTTTTTGCAGGGCGTCAGCCTGATATTTGATTGCGAGCTTCAGCGGACCTGCCACAGTTAATAGAGTCTCTGGGTCAAGTCGGCAGAATGGCAGAAAGCTTGTTGGATGTTTGTATTGAATATGTTATGTTGAGCGCTGAGCAAACGATGAGAGCAACTGACCAGGGATCGTATATTGCTTGAAGAAAGTCCTTCATCTCATTTGAGTCGTCATGAACGTGTACGAGCGGAACCCCGTCATGGAGACCGGACTGTGACGAGTCGGACGACGCGACGGCAAACATGTCCTTGAAAACGGTAGAGTGCTTGGCCAAGACGGATTTATGCACTCGAAAGTATACGAGATCACCGTCCGCATCGTTGGCGGAGACCACCAAGCTTCCGTCCTGGAAATACAGTTCCTCGTCGTTGCGCCCGTTTGGTCTTGGTCGTTTCTTCATA
The DNA here is from genome assembly GCA_963556145.1 of Hygrocybe punicea. Lineage (NCBI taxonomy): Eukaryota > Fungi > Basidiomycota > Agaricomycetes > Agaricales > Hygrophoraceae > Hygrocybe > Hygrocybe punicea. Next base: position 4,428,570 of record OY744470.1, read on the forward strand.
GCCAACCTCGCGACCACGTGACAAGTCGCGCAAGAGTTTACTTCCCACGGTCGACTGTTTGAACCACGACTGCGATGTTGAGCTCACCGCTGCCAGATCCTCCTCCACTCGCTCTCCGCCCGCCAACCTCGCCCCTCCGCCTTCCCAAGCGCGACATCGGCGCTGCGCTCGCCCGTCGCTCGTCGTCCAGCTATAAACATGTCCGCAACAACAACCTCGTGTCCAACTCGCCCTTCAAGTCCATCGTCCATCCCCCTTCTCCCCGTCGAGTGTCGGGCGAAAAGCGTCCACGTCCTATTTCTTTTCAAGAACAAGTAGACACAGAACGTACTTTCGCGTACAAACGCGAGCGTCGCCAGTCAAAGGGTTTTCAAGGTCTCATCCAGAATGAGCCCGTAACCAGAAGCCCTTTCAAGCGCACACCTTTGCCCCGCTCACCAAATCCCCTCCCAGCCGCACCAACCCTTCCCGTCCTTCTCGAGTCACACTCCAGTGAGTCTCCACCACCTCCAGTCTCCCCCGAAACCCTACCTCCAGTCTCTCACACCCACACATCCCCGACGCGCTCATCCCTCGTATCCCACCGCATGCACGGCCCCCGTGCATCTGGTTCCAGTAGGGACAGCCTGGGAGGCAGACGTAACTGCAAAAAAAGAGTCAAGTTTCATGAAGAGTGCGACGTCGTCGAGTTTGAACCAGACGAAGAGAGCGATCCCGTTTTCGAAAACTTCGACGATGACGGCTTCTTTGGAAATCCTGACTGTGACCATGACCAAGAACAGGATGAAGACTCGTATGAAAACATCCCACTTGAACCCATCACCATAGACTCCATGCTCCACACAACCAATTCATTTGCAACAAGTCCGCCAACGACTTCCTTTCCCCAGTCTATGCCCGCAACATTCCCATTCTCCCTTCCTACACATGCGGAATCGACGCCGCCTTTGCCTCCCCCACGCAAAAACAAGGTACAACATACAGAAGATGAAGAACTCGAGGACTCTTACGAGGGTCAGATCGACCTGACAAGTATTGAGTCACTCCTCCACTCCTCATTTTCTATGCGCCCGGAAAGCACCCCTCCTTCCACTCCACCTCGCTCCCTCATGCCATTGTCCGCTGCACGCACCACAGAGAGCAAAATTCCCCTAAGAAAGTCCACCCATGCTGAACGCCTTCGCACTACTCCTGCACCCCCGGATGCTGGCATGGATCACGCAATGCGGATGCTCCCACCCAGCCCAAGTCCGGTCAAAGGCAAGAATTCAACGCCGACCCCACATGCATGCCTCCCGAACGTCCCCCTAAACTTTCCTGAACAATCAGGTGGGTCTGTTGCTTCCTCGTGTCCATAATACTTACAAACGAGCCTCCTCCAGACGAAACATCCCCAGACGACTGTTTTGCTCTCGAAGAACATATCCCAGAACCACAAATGTTGCCCCAGCTTAAGGACGAGCCTCCTCTCGACCTCTCCTTCCTCTCTCACTCAAACAATTCCGTCGACGCTCCAAATTTGTCCATTGCTCACACCGAGATCTCTCTTGCAAGCATCGATGTGTCCTTGGAAGCAAAGGACACTGATATGCAAGTTGACGCCATCAAGGACCTTGTCGCACCGTCCGAAGAGGACACAAGCTATTCTTCGTGCGAATCTAGAGGTGCACCTTTCCCCAGTCGCAATCCGTGCCATGCTAACCTCCGCCAGATTTCATCACAGATGACATCCCGACCCGCGCCACCGACCCGCGCGGTCAACCGGTTGCTTCCCTCACACCCAGTGGCAGCCTCGACAGTATCACGGGCCGTCCACGGATCAGCAGAGCGGATGTGCATCGACGGCTGCTGGAGAAACGTGACGACGAAGAAATTGCTGACGCCGACAACTATGCGGAAGAGAGGGATAGAAAGGCCGACACGATCTCCGTCCTAACAGATGCAAGTGCGGAAACGGCCACTATCGAGACCGCCGAGAAACGCCTCGTCGGCTTGGCGAATGAGAACCCGATCACTGTCGGCGCCTCCCTGCTTCCAGTGCCACTGAATACCAACATGGGCCCGAGCCTCAATTTTGACTTCGGAAGCAGATTTGGGCGCGGACTTGGTATGCGTGTGGATGACCTCGGGGCGGGCTCCGGCACGGTGTCTGAAACAGGAATGCGTATCGACGCACCTCCGCTAGATATGGACGTGGACATGCGCTCTGCGCTCGACCGGCTTATGGATGACGTCGCTGGCGGTCCAGATGCGCGTCGGCACGCGCTCGCCGGGACGCCAGACGACTCTATGACTACCAGCCTTGCAGAGGACTCGATGGCCACTGACGAGCGCGCAGCCGCGACCCTCAGGCCCTCCCGACCCGTTTCCGTGCCGATGGAACGTGCGGCAACGGACTCGGTGCTGTTCCCCGGACCTGGTGGTGCCGCCCCAAACGGGCGACCCGCGCCGAGCCGCTCGGCGAGCGTATCGTCAATTCCGCCGCCACCACCGCCGAAGGATGCAATCCGGAGCCGCGAGGAGATGGTGTTGGAGAAACGGCGTCAAGCACGACGACAGGAGGAGGACGAGAGCCAGGGGTACTACACACCGCCCAAGACGGCGCTTGGCGGACGGCGCGTGCCGACCCATCTCCTGGCGGTAGCGGATGGGCGGCCGAGCCGGAGAAGGAGCATGAGCACGGGCGACATGGAGGAACTGAGTGGTGCGGCGCGAAGGCGGGGGGAGGCGTTGTTGGATGTCGCCACGTTTGTGGCAGAAGAAGATCCCCTTGCGGATAGCATTGATCGCGAACTGAGGAAGCTGGAGAGGAGTCCGAGTAAGAAAAGCGTGCGTGTTGCTGTTGGTCAAGATGCTAATTGAATATTGAGTGTTCCTGATCAGAAATACCTCGTGAGGGAGCAGGAGGGGATGATATACGCATCGTCTGACTCCGATAGGATTTCACATATGGATAGCGCTGGTGATGTCGACGGTGGGAAGGCCTGGCGGACTGTTCGAAGACCATCGGATATGGTTTGTGCCATCTATGCCAGTGCCTATTCTTCTCACCTTTTTTTTGTTGCAGAATGAGTATTCGAAGCAAATCAAGGAATTCCGAGCTCTAGAAAAACCTGGCAAGGCACACGGCAAGGTATTTGTCAAAGGCAAGTTTGGTTTGTGGTTTACTGCAACCGAAAGCTCACTGGTACCCAAACTGCAGTGCTGGGTATTAAGGCTGTGAATGTCCCTCTGCCACAGAACCCGACAGCGGTTTCGTGCACATTGAACAATGGCATCCATTTTGTGACTACGCCTGAGTGCCGTTTGAGACCAGACTGTACCATTGAGCAAGAGTTTGAGTTGTTCGTCTTTCTCTCTATCCTTCCCTCTCCTTCCTGATCCGACCGACATGTTGATCCAGGATCGAACACAACAAACTCGAGTTCACGCTGACTCTCAAAGTCCGACGCGATCCTCACATCATCGCGCAATTTAAAGCCCTTTCGCATTCTCCGGCACTTGCGCCCCCACCTTCTGCGCCTGCCCCATCCAAAGGTGGCATGCGAAACTTCTTCTCGTCCTCCCCCAAAAAATCATCCAAAGACAAAACCCCCCCTCAACTCCCACAACGTCTCCCAGAAAATCTCGCACGGTATCTGAAACCCGACGGCACGCTCGCGCGAGCCTTCATCTCATTCAAAGACATCGCGGGCCGGTGCGACACGCGGCTGTTCGAGACGAGCTACCCATTAATTGGACAGCGGACGGAGGTGGGGAATGCGCTGTCGACACTGCAGGTTGGCGAGATTGTGCTGCAGCTTTTCAGGCTTCCGCCACTACCTGGGATTCCGCATGGTCAGCTGCCGCAGAGCTTGGAGGAGTGCCACCGGGGGTTGCGACATATTAATTGGCACAAGGTGACCTATTTCGAGGGGACCTTGACGCAGAATGGGGGTGATTGCACGGTACGTGGTGGTTCATGTGTTGTCCTGGAGTGATGGTGTGCTGATGTTCTTGTTGCACTCCCTTGTTAGTCATGGAGACGTCGACAACTGCGAGTTATTGGTGCGAACCTGGTTGCTTTCAACGACGTCACGAGGAAAGCCACTGCTACCATTGATCTCAGAAAGGCCATGGCCGTCGAAGACGACCAGGACATGCGGGAAAATGTGCGCAGCCCTGCATCCCAAAGTACAACCCGAAGCCGATTTATTGATGAATATGATGGCCTTTATGGCGTTGAGCGGTCGTTCCGTCTAATTTTTCCACAAGACCAAGAGATTATCTTTTTCGCGGACACTGACGAGGAAAAGGCGAAATGGTGAGTACGAGATGGAGCCTGGTCATATAGAATGATGATTAAACACAACCACAATATAGGTTGGAGGTTCTCCGTGCCCTTGTTGGACACATTCCGCCGCACCCGCTGTGGGCTGAACTCTTGTGGCAGCGGCAAGATGAACTTGCCAAGCGATCCCAAACCCAGGCCAATTCAAGGACCTCATAGTAAGCGCGTGTGTGGTTGCGGACTTGTTCGACCTTTGTCTTTCCTTCCCTCTATTGTCTATTCTGAGGTCATGCTACCCATCTGTATCTATACGTCGCAGTAATGCAAGGGCTATGTTGTCAACGATATTGGGGGCGAAGAGTCTTGCGAGAACAGAATACGTTGGAAACACTCGGTAGGAGACTCTAAAACACCAAGATCTCGACAATTCTCGTGGTAATTACAGTCGTTTGTAGTGAGCTTGACACTTGTGAGAAATTTTTTGATCAATTAAAATAATATGGACTTGGTGAAAATTTCTGTGCTCTACCTTGTATCTCATGAAGTACTGCATGGATTAACATGGTTACAGAGGGAAAGTTGTACTATTTCTTAAGGGCTATCTACTGCTATCATTACATTTGGACCATATTTTGTATTTGGTGACTTGTGGATGAAACAAAAGATAAACCAGTACTTTTTGACACCCAAAATGATATTGTCAAATTATGGCATCAAATGAACTCCTATGAAAAAATTTGTAGGGAGAAATTTGTTCATTTTTTCAAGGGCTAAAAGTACATATACCGTGTTTTTCTTTATTTTTGTCCTTTGAGGGAATATTTCATCTGTACTATGTTTGTCCACATTAGGGTTGAAACGTTGAAATGCCACAAGAACCATGATTATGAGGTCAAAGGACAAAAATAAAGAAAAACATGGTATATGTACTTTTAGCCCTTGAAAAAATGAACAAATTTCTCCCTACAAATTTTTTCATAGGAGTTCATTTGATGCCATAATTTGACAATATCATTTTGGGTGTCAAAAAGTACTGGTTTATCTTTTGTTTCATCCACAAGTCACCAAATACAAAATATGGTCCAAATGTAATGATAGCAGTAGATAGCCCTTAAGAAATAGTACAACTTTCCCTCTGTAACCATGTTACAGCTGTTTGCATAAACATGCGGAACTGAGAAAAAAGTCAAATGTGGCGCAGCGACTGCCGAGTCACGGCTCCCTGTCTGAGCTTGAACTTGGCTTCAACATTACAACTACATGCCCCCCCACACCGTCTCCAAAGGCATCAAGGCTCGTATTCCTGTCCTCTACCAACACGGCTACCGAGTTCCAGAAATATGTGATCTTGGCATTCGCAAGTCACTCGTCTACCAGACTTTGCAGTATCAACGAGAATATGGCCTCACCTACAATCCCTCTGCCCAACCAACAGCACGTCGCCGCCTTCTTACGCCCCTTGATATCACCTTCATTCGTTTACTCCTTGCCCATCGCCACACCCTATACCTCGACGAGCTCCAACAAGAACTTCTGGCCGAGCGTAACATACATGTATCACTTTCAACTCTCATGCGAACTCTCCACCGACTCCACTTCTCGAACAAACGTGTATCAGTCCAAGCACTTGAAAGAAATGATATCCAGCACGCAATCTTCATGAATCGCATCGGGGAAGCCGTCCCTGACCCATCGATGTTGATGTTTACGGACGAGAGTGCGATGAACGATCGCACGCATCACAGGCGATATGGCTGGTCGATTGTTGGAGCTCGGTGTGTGCAGCGGCAGGCGTTTGTGCGCGGAAAACGATATTCTATCCTACCTGTACTCACCCTTGACGGCATCATTGCCTATGATGTTATCGAAGGCTCCGTCACCGGTGAGCGGTTTGTCAAATTCCTTCGGGAGATGATTGTAAGTGTTTCTCATCAGTGAATCAGTTGTGTTTTGACCTTTTCACCAGATACCTCTCACCAATCCATATCCAGGACCACGGAGCGTCCTTGTTCTCGACAACTGTAATATCCATCACGCGGAAGATGTCAGGGAACTCGTGGAGACTCAAGCACGTAAGTCATATCCTGTGCACTCCATACAACATTATATTGACCTACAATTTAGATTGCTGGATCGTCTATCTACCCCCATACTCCCCCGACTACAATCCTATCGAACTCGCCTTCTCTTCCATCAAAGCATACTTGCGCCGTCATACCCATGACCGGGGCTTATTCACCATTGTTCATGCAATGGAGACTATAACACCGGAGAAGGCAGTGGGGTGGTTTCGTTCATCGGGTTACATGTGACGAAGTGTTTTTTTAGTCTTATTATGTATTGGCAATGCAATCAGACTGGTGCCCAGGGGGCCAAAATTTTTATTGGACATTGAACAATGAGTGCTGTGCTATGTAAAGTAATTATGACCAAGTGGGATCTTCTTCACCAAGCCTCGGCGGCGCATGGAATCCTGGTGGGACAGGGACTAAACTCTTGAGCTCATCGCTGTAGTATGATGTTCGGCGGTCGTCTGCCGTATGCTCCCCCTTGGTCATTGTGGGTCCAAACCACGAAGCAAGCCCACCATCATCCCAAGCAATCTCATATCGGATGTCCTTGTTAGAGGTGGGGGATTGGGAAGGATGACGGCCAGGTGAATGACGACGGCTGCCAGCAGACTGGGTGTTAGTTTTCCTGCGCTTCCGTTCCTGTTTCCAGCGTGAGCAGCCGGCAATCAAGCGCATCGCCTCCCCTTTTGACATGCCATATGCTGTAAGATCCGCGACAGTGAGTGCCCCGATGATATCAGGGCCATAATCGTCATCATGAAGGTTTGCTTCGTAGTCGCATGCCGTTCGCACTCCAAGGCTATCCCGTGCATAAACTAAATAGTTGTGGAGATCAGTGGATGCCGGCATGATTGGCGAGGAGATGGGAGATGAACTGAATGTGCGTTTGCGTTTGGGAGTGGAGAGTACATCGGTTTTAGGCGCCAGCGCGCCCACAACAGTGGTCATCATCTGTGTGAATAAGGCCATTTGATTGCCTTCGCTAGTGGCTTGATTCGAGGCTGTGTCTCCGTTGGTTTGTCAGGAAGGTAACAAAGATTTTTGGCGATTCGCTGGATCAAATGCTGCGGTATGGGGTGGGGCATTGATTGTAGCTTGACCCTCGTGCTTCATGGAGATTAGCCTTGTTCTGCTACAAGCAATACAAACAAAGAATGTACCAGAGCGATAGCCCATTGGTGCATCCGGAAAGGTGTTAGTGCGAGCTCCGAGTTGTCCTCGCAAATGTAGATGTAGTGTCCCGGGTTGTTGTCACTGCCATACTTCTTTTCGAGCATGCTGCGGAATCGCGCTAGTGCAATCTCGAGAGATGTTGCCCCATCTGGTATAGTAGCAGGGTCCTGGATTTCAATACTGTCGTTTTCAACAACAACATCGGGCTGTGTGACTTGGGCATTAGCATGATTGAGAGAATTATAGAGTTCTGTACAGACGTCAATCGGGCACCTCTTTTTTACATCGTCGATGTCTACGATGATGTTGACCTTCTGATACTGATTCTCATTGATCTTGGACACGAGCTCCTTGTACTCAGACTCCCTTTCCACATCCAACGCGTCTGTTTTGCTAAAGGCATAATTAGATTGAGAGCAGACGTGGGTATAGACAAATATGTACGAACGACCGGGGTGATGATACTTGAATTTGAACCGTTGCTGGTCTGAAACCTTCCATTTCGTTTCACCAACACGTTTTAGAAGTGCTCGCATGAAAGGGACGTAGTTTTCAGATAGACAAGTAAAGGCAAGTTCCTTCGTATGGACTTCACGTTTTGATTTGACTGCTGGTTGTTTGCTAGTCTTAGGGATAGCCGGAGTATGTCGAATGAGCTGGATTGAGAAGTTGGTGCAGAGCTCCTCCGAGTCATCTTCCGAAACAGCATCAGAGTAGTGATGCCGAAGTTCGGTTCGGAACCGATCCGAACCCGGTTTGAACCGCGAACCGAACCGGAATTTCGGTTCTGGTTCAGCCATTTTGCTGAACCGAACCGCTGGTTCAGTTTGCAGTTCTGGCACTGACATGCGGTTCAAACCGCGTTCAAACGTGGTTCAAACCGCGAACCGTAATGTATAGTTACCTACGTAGATACTCATTTAGATACTTAATTTTTCACATTTTTTTCTATGCAGTCGCGTGAACTTAGGTCATGTGACCTTAAACATACGCGCGAAACACTAACTTGAACGTTACTCAACAACCACAGTAAGTAACGGCCTGATACTATATTTTACTGACATTTTATTACATAGAACAGCCCCCCGTGGCCCACCTTGACCGCATAAAGAAGGCGCCCGTGGTCAACTCCACCCAACAACCTCCCTCGCGTTCCAACGCGAGTTGGAGTGAATCGATGGCAGCAGCGGCAGCAGCAGCAACGGCAGTGGCAACACCACATACCACCACCCCGACGACGACGACGATGACGACGGCCAAATGACCGCAACAACAGCAGCAGCAGCAGCAACGGCAACGGCAACAGCAGCAGCAGCGCAGCGGCAACAGCAACAGCAGCAGCGGCAGCGGCAACGGCAGCAGCAGCAGCAGCAGCAGAGCAACACCGGTGGCAGCAGCCAGGTATGTCCCCCAAATCCAGTCCCAACGACATCGGCTAACGAGGGGAATGGACGAGGCGACGACGAAGACCCACCTCACGAACACGCCCTAGCCACGTCAATTGACGTGCGGACGCCCATAGGAAGTCCCCAGCCCCATCCAACCTCGCAAAAACAGACGGAGCGCGTCAATTGACGTGCCCCGTTCTTCGCGAGGTCGTCAGCACGCGCGGACGCCCATGGAAAGTCCCCGGCCCCATCCAACCTCGCGAAAACAGACAGAGCGTGTCAATTGACGCGTCCCCGTTCTTCGCGAGGTAGGTAGCACGCGCGGACGCCCATGGGAAGTGCCTGGCCCCAACCCAACCTCGCAAAAACAGACGGAGCCCCCCCATCTACCTCGTGAGGGTGACAGCCGCGTCAATTGACGCGCGTCTGGCCCGCGCGAGGTATTTGGAGGTGGGTTCGCGGTTCGAACCACGTTTGAACGCTGTTACATTTTTCAACTCCGCAACTCCGATTCCGACTCCGTTACCCACCATGACGATTCTGCTTTATCACACCTTCCTTTTTCGTTTCCTTCTACCTTTTGTCTTCTTTTGGACATCATTGTTTCTTCTTGTCCTTGTTCTCTTTTCTTCCTTTCTTCTAGAACAATCCAGACCGACCATGGACATCTCCCATGTGACCTTGTTGTACCCGAATAGTCTCCTTGCCAACGGACATCATCGCTATTGTCTTTTCCCTCGCCCTGACATATTGTTGACTTCATCCCACGACAAACCGATTCACAATGGCTGTACTCCCAACACAGCTCATTACCGTAATTGTTATTGGCAGCATTGCCATCACCTTCCTGATCGGTTTCTACTTCGTTATGATCTATCTTTGGCATCGGCACCGAAACCCTTCCGCCATTGATACTCCTGACTTCCACCTCAACAATATCTCACCACATAATTGACAATTGCCATTCTTGGATATATGGTTTCCACTTTCGTATTCCGTGCCTACCATTATCCTCCCTGACGATCCGACGACATTCCTCACCTGCATGCAAACCCTGAACAATCCCCAATCACAGGACATTTCACTGTTCCCTCCAATCCGACCATTGCCGAAGCACATTCTTTTGGACTTCGACCACAGACCATACGACTTCCCCAAACAGTGAACCAACCCCTATTGCATATTGTTCGCACGACATCGCTTCATTGCAGTACCCGACGACTTGTTCCCACAGCTTGTCACCTGTGCCCATGACTCGAAACCTGGACCCACATTCATTTATCCTTTTCCATCTATGATCTCAATACCTCCCACACTCGTTTACAATGATACCCTTTCTTGGACGAATACCGACATCAAGTGGACCTTCTTGTTCCACAAACAGGACAAGACATCGCTCCTCGATACGTCATCAACACAGACATCGTCATCCGGTACAGCTTGTGCTGTACACATGTCTGACCTTGACTAGCCCACCATCCTAGTTGGTTTTCCTTCCACACATTCCTTTGTTTTCTTTCATGCCGACCTTGCCACTACATCCACACCACCTCAAGACACTCTCATCACCAACCCCACACTGGACAATACCCATCTTCGACCCGACCATGCACCGCACTTGCCAAACTGTGCACTTGCCCGTTACAGCAAGTGTAGACCCCGAATTGGCAATTCTGCATGTCACATGATCCGATGACAAATCATCCGAGTCATCCGGACCTCTTCTATCCTCAACGACACCCGGGCCTCCAGTTGGATCGCGAGAACATTGACATGAGGACGCCTCATGTACGCCTCATGGTGAACACATGGTAGAGTTGGACATGTTGTGGCTTCATGGTTATATTTCTATTTACCTCCCCTCAAGACCAGTCACTATATATACTGTTCTTGTTGTTGGTTCGGACTTTTTCTTCTTTTCCTTTCTTTACGTTTAGTCTGGTTCTTGGGGCAGACTCATCTTGTTTTGGGTAACCCCCACGGCTCGCAATGACATTAGACCTTGACCCCCCCTCTTAGCAGTGTTGTCTTAGCTGTAAGCAACAATGAAAGCTGCTGTTCTCCCCTCTGGAAGCCGATCCCCTGTTAAGTTGATTGTTGCCGGAGCCCGCTGCAGAAGCGATCCGTAACAAACACAGACCGAACGCCGTGAAACCGTTCGACACGGTTCCGGTTCGGGTTTGGCATTTTGCTGAACCGAACCATCGGTTCCAGTTCCGGTTTTTCAAAAATAGTGAAAAACCGGACCGAACCGAACTTCGGCAACACTACATCAGAGTCTACCATAGTGGACGTGTACAAGAAGTTCACTACACTTCGGAGTGAAGCCAAGTTCAAGCTCAGACAGGGAGCCGTGACTCGGCAGTCGCTGCGCCACATTTGACTTTTTTCTCAGTTCCACATGTTTATGCAAACAGCTGTAATCCATGCAGTACTTCATGAGATACAAGGTAGAGCACAGAAATTTTCACCAAGTCCATATTATTTTAATTGATCAAAAAATTTCTCACAAGTGTCAAGCTCACTACAAACGACTGTAAAGAGCATGGTCTATGTTCGTGCAGGCTATAGTTTTGGTCAATTTTGAGGGTATATGGAGAGAGTTGTGATTACAGAATAGCAATCTTCTTTTTGGGGGAAAAAACACGCAGAGGTTTTTTCAAACCCGAAACCAAGGTCCAGACTTAAATGAGGAGTCCGATGAGCTGCGAGGGCGGGTGGGCCAAGCAGTAGATCGGGCGTGGGGCTTCTTTATTAGGACGTGAACGATGCGTCGAGCTGATTGTAATGAGGTGGAGTGGTCGACGAAGATGCCTACTGCTAGAGGAGTGGCGGGTGGGTTGAATGAGTGGGTGGAGAATTGGCTAAAAAGGTAGTGGGGGGGTGGGAGAAAGAAAAGATGGCCACTCTGAGAGGAGCAGACGGATATCTTAGATAGCGACGAGTGAAGGTGCGAGGCTGAGAGCCTTGGACCTTAACTCGCCCAATTCGTACAGACTTAATTCTAATTTACCCTCGTTCCTCGTGTTTTTAGAAAGCAATCTACGAAACAGTAGTTTCTGCCTTGAAGAACAAAACGCACAAGGTGAAAAAAAAACCTTGCCCAAGACAGTCACTCAGTGAGTCCGTTCAGCCACGTTCTCCGTCAACACTTGAAGCGAAAACTTTGCATCACTGTCTGGCAATGCTTGTATCACCTCCTTTGCTTTGTCGGCGTGTGATCGTGCGAGATCTCGAGTGCGTTCGATGCCTGATGACCTTCGAACATAATGTCTAGCCTAGACCTGGACTGAGAGCCAGATCGGATCTGAAAAGGAAGTTACATACAATCTCCACATCACCATCTTGCTCGAACTTCCGTTCAATAAGGGGACCCATCTCGGAATGTTCTTCCCAAGCATATAATGCTGGCCCCGTCGTCAATCCAAGTTGCAAGTCAGCACCTCCAGGCTTCCCCAGAGTCCCTTCTCCCGCCTCGTAATCAAGAACGTCGTCAACCAACTAGTGAGAGCAGACATCTGCAGGAGGCGGCGTGCAGGAAACGATGATGCTAACCTGAAAAGCAAGACCGAGGTTGCGACCGTATGTATATGCAACTTCTCCCCAGATGTCTCCTTCCCCACAACCTCCGAGGGTTACCGCGGATCGAGCACCATTCGCCATCAAACTCGCTGTCTTGAGGTACGACCGCCTCATGTAGAAATTCCAACACTCCCCTGGGGTCCCTACGAGACCCAACCGCGATCCCTGTACCTCCCTCGTCTGCAACATTTCGCCATCCACTAGATTAGCGATGACACTGGCGATGAGTTCAGTTACTTGGGCATCGCCGAGACGGGAGAGGGCAGCGCTAGCTCGCGCAAGAACGAAGTCACCCCCGAGTACGGAGAGCTTGTTGCCGAACATGGCGGGTGCAGAGAGCTCGCCCCTTCGTAGAGAGGATTTGTCAATAACGTCGTCGTGTAACAAGGAGGCGACGTGTATCATTTCAATGATTTGCGCTAGGCGCATCTGGGTTGGTAGGAGGGGTTGGCAGGAGATGAGTGACGGAACATGTGTGACCTGTGAAGGGAGAGGACCTGTGATTTCAGCGTGCAAATTCTTCAAGACCCATCCGTTCCCCAAGCCATTCGTGGCTTGCGCGAATAGCAGGACCAAGAGAGGTCTCAGTTGTTTCGAAGGGTGGAGAAAGTAGTATTTTGCGACTCCAGCGAGAGAGGGAGTGGATGAGCCTAACAAGTTCAACAGGGTCTCTCTGATGGACGTTATTTGACGCCTCATCTCAGAGACCTAACAAGTTCACTCCGGTCCTAAATTTATGGCTCGACACTGAAGTGTGTTGCGGATACTACTGATACTGACTAAGCAATGACCAAGCAACTCATGTGCTGCTTTTGGTGATGCAGGCCACTGTTTTGCTGCAATGCCCAACCAAATAAATACCAGAAAAATTGTAGGACACTGTTGACATGTTACACTACAAATGCTACTGCAATGTCAAGGCTTTTTATGTACAAATAGAGTCAACATTAATTGAATTTTATAAATTTGTTGAAATCTGCACTTTCTTTGGCACTAGAGCTTTGTGAATTGTTATTCTGCTTATTCCTTATTTGTGTTGTAAAATGACTCATTGCAGGTACACAATAAATTTTCAGGTACTTTATTTAATGGAAGAAAAATGATGTTTCTGGTCATTTGGAAAAAAAAAAAATAGTGTTGCCACGACTATAGCCGATGTTTTTTGAAAAATTGCTTTTTTAGGCTAGTAAAATTAGCTAAAATTATGAAAATATTTGAGGAGATGGGCAAAGCCAAAAGCTGAGGGGTCACTTAAGGGTGCTAAGAATTTGGGGCTCAATTTTCAGAGTTATTCAAGGATAGCTGTTGGACTGTAGCTGACTAGACTCAACAGCTATGGTTGAATGATTGAGCACCAAATTCTTAGCACCCTTAAGTGACCCCTCAGCTTTTGGCTTTGCCCATCTCCTCAAATATTTTCATAATTTTAGCTAATTTTACTAGCCTGAAAAGGCAATTTTTCAAAAAACATCGGCTATAGTCGTGGCAACACTAACCAAAATACTGTACCATTTTAATCAATTGACCGGTAGATGACACCTCTGGTCAATTTTTGGATTGACCGAAAATGGCAGTGATGTGTGACATGCGTGAAATTTGACTGCTGCCACTCAAATTTACCAGGAACCATGCTTGACCTCAACATTCCTCTCAAAATTCTGAAACACAGCCTACCCAGTCAATATTTATCCATTTGTGGATTTTTGTCTTTCAAGATTCTCCAGTCTGAATCCACACCATCACCACAGTATATTATCTGAGAAGCATACATCTCCCACGAAATTCCCAATGTCTATACTGACAATATCACCTCCATCCTTTCCACACCAGCACCCTCTTCTGTCCTTGTGCATGACCTTGTTACAAGTCTGCAATCGAGCTCTCCGATGGCAAGGTCTCTGGCCTGTCAACAAGTAGAATCAGGTTTTTCCCTCTCTGGATTATCACTTACGCTCAAAATCTACCACATTCTTGGTATCAAACATTCCTGGTCATTGGCTGACTTGTCCAGTGGGCCAGTGCTGCGCATGGCATGAACGAGTTCTTTTTTCCATCCCCACTTCTTGCTGAATTAAGAAAATTGCATAAAGCATGTTACATATGGCATAAGATACATAGCATGTGTTGCATATTGCATATTGATCTAATAAGCCCACCTCCCACCTCTGCAACATATAAATTAGCATAAAATAAATCTACATAGAGTGTCTTAAGTCTTCATCAACCTCCTCTCTACCTGCCAACTCCCCTGTGTTGCACCATCATGCAACACTCTCAGCCATGAAGCAATTGCTCAGGGAGCAACAGGTCAACTGCCAAACACAACTGCCCCCCAAACAGTGTGCTGACAATTAACTCACATTTGCTCAACCCTACTTCACAACAGATTACCACACGAAGACAGCCATGCTTGACCTCAAGGAGGATGCTCAAAGACTCTGAGCATAAATAGCTAGTACTAGGTTTCTATTTTTACAGTGTCTGATATCATGGTCTGAAAGTTGTGTAAGGTCAGTGTCTCTGGAACAAGAGTTGCCTGTGATCCTTCCATCATGATACCATACTTGTTTCTGTGCAGTAATAATACATGAGGTGAAATGATATTGACCATGATATACAATGCCTCTAAGCTCCAATGTCTTTGTGCCAGTATCTGAAACAAATTCTAGTCTATGACTGGTTTCAATGTTTTTAAATGGATACTCTAGAATAAGAATATGTGGTGCTTCATTATAAAATACAACTTGATTCATTCTGCTGTTGCAACCAGGACATCTTCTATTGGTTTTCTGTGACAAGGTATCAACCCACTTCATGGTAGACTGTTTAATGGTGTCATCAGCATGCAACACATAGCCTAGTTTGTCATCAATGGGTTCTTCTGCAAAGTCACATTGAGAACATTCATGTTGAGAAGAGGCTACAATGTCATTCACTTTAAACAACTCCATAGCCAGATTGGCAACACTGATGCCCATTGTTCCTCTAGGAAAGTCTGTAGGATTCATGTTATGCAGTGTAGTTCTAAGGTGATCTCTGAGGTGTTCAAATGCCACATTTTTGTGCAACACCTGTGGAAAACCATGAGACAATGCGGTCAAATGATCATTCATGCTTCTGAATACTGTGGACCACTCTGCATGATTGTCTTTCCATAGATGGAATATAATCACCAACAATGAGTCATATGCACAGCTGTAGTAATTGCTATGCCAGATCAGTCCAGCTGGAGAGTTAATAACCTGTTGCTTGCTTGTGGATCCTTTGTTGACATGTTTTTTGGTGATCTGAGGCCTTTTACCTACTGGTTCATTATTTGTGTCAAGTGAATGTTTGTAGGTTGAACCAATAGCAACTGAGCCTTTTGCTGGAACAAATGAAGTTGCAATTACAGCTGCTTTCTGTTTTCCTTTGCCTTTGTCAACCAATTGCCATGGGCTATCAGGGATTGTACGAGCCAATATTAGTGGATCAGTTGATGACCATTTAAGAGCAGTATCAGTTTTGGCAGGAACATAGTGTTGGAAATGGTGGCCAAATAGTCGCGGAAAGGATTAGTAATCCATATCATGTGACCCCGGGACTCAAACCCACCTGTCTGATGAATAATGCTGAAGCACAGCATGTATTCCACTCACCACAAGAAACTTCTAGTAGATTTAGCTAGTAGTATAAAAGCCCTCTCAGAGAGAGGCAAATATAATTCATTCCACATAAAATATCTTAGCAGTCAACAACCACTGCAACTATATATTCCAATAGGTTATGAGCCCTGAACGGCTTTAATGGAAACATGATCATGTACTTCCGAACATCGCATTACCACCTCGTATACTAGCCAACTATGACAGACGAAGTCACACACACATCAGGATCATACCAGATCAAGTTATTGAAGGGAAACAATTGGATGCTGTGGAAGAGACGGATGTTAGCTGTGCTTCAGGATCTTGGGTTAGAGACGTACATCAATGCGGAATCAAAGGCCTCTGTCCCAGCAGACACATCCCATCCAACATCAGAGGAATCTGAGGCGATGAAGAAATGGTGCGGTGGAGACGCCAAGACGAGGATGTGGATCGAGCTCACAATTGGCAACACGGAAATGATACATATCATTGGCACACACACAGCGAGTGAGATGTGGAAGCAGCTAACCTTGGTAAAGGAATCCAGGGGGAAGCTCAGAATATTAGCGACACGACGCGCACTGTACCACTCGATTGCTGAAGAAGGATTCGACCTAATCGAGCACATATAAAAGCTCTGGAAACTGCAGGAGGAACTCCACTTGATGGGAAGCCTCGTTTCTGATGAAGACTTTGCTTGTATCCTCCTTACCGGAAAGTTGGGACTTGTATACATCAGCGTATTTAGGTTCGAAGAAGGACGGAATGTTGGAGAGGTCCCAAGGGACCTCTCAGGGTGCTCACACAGGAATTGAGTGGAAACGCTCTGGATGTCAAAGGATGACACTGTCTACTACATCGGGAAGCCTACTGACTAAGGTCAACTGTGGGAACTGGGCACGTGACAGCCCAGGCACATCTACTACAAGTGCCCCTCCTCCTCATGGCAACACCCTCATCGCCAACAGCTAACAAACAGAAAACAAAAACCGAACAGAACAGACCAAAAACAATCTCCAAATCACAACTCCCAGTCCCTCAGAATGCCCCAAGTCGCAGTCAAGGCCTTATATCGTGAAGCGGGACAATATTGTCCTCCGAAACCAATTGTGGCACAGGGTGTGGGTTCTCATAGTCCATGAATAGGCTGGGTGGTTGCGCATAGGTAAATAGATATGGGATGATGTCATGGGGCAGTGTGTAGACAGTGTTCAAATGGGATGA
The DNA here is from genome assembly GCA_963556145.1 of Hygrocybe punicea. Classification (NCBI taxonomy): domain Eukaryota; kingdom Fungi; phylum Basidiomycota; class Agaricomycetes; order Agaricales; family Hygrophoraceae; genus Hygrocybe; species Hygrocybe punicea. Next base: position 4,445,908 of record OY744470.1, read on the forward strand.
GCGAAACCGGGTTGAGGGAGAGCGGTGGGAAGCTGAAAAAAAAGAACCAAGGGAACACAAGAATATATACTGGGGCACTAGAGCGGGTGCCAGCGTTGAGGAATCTCTTCGCGTAGAACTCTGGGAAGCAGTTGCAAGGCTGTGGGGGGCCTCATGAAGCTGCAAGGGCCAGGAATGCAAAACACAGGGGCCACGAATTGGCAGCGCAGCAAAGGGTGGTGGGGCCTGGAAAGCGGTGGGCTGGTTGAGCAGGGTGCTCCATGGCATCAGGCGTGGGTGCGGTGTAGAGGCTGAGGCCGTAAACTCGATATCTCATGAATCCACTCGAACCCGACGTCTCTAGCAATCCACACTTGAACCCAACGCAACCTGATGCATACCGACTAGCACGGCCGCTCACGTACCTGGTTGGTCCACCTCCTAAACTCATGGAATCCCAATTATCGCAAGTGGATGTCATCGGACTCGATTCCCAACTTCGGACTTGCCTTATATATGCATCCTTTTGTCCTTTCGGAGATAGGTATGAATCTTTAGATCATTTTCGTGGATATTTACTTTCCCCTCCATTTTCCTGTCACTGTCGCATCGCAACCCTCTTCTCATTTCCCCATTTCTATTCCTCCTTGTTCTCTCTCATCGGCTGAGGACTCTCGTCCAAATCTAGATAGAGAATTTTGTAGTATAAAAATGGTGCCCAAGTGCCATGTCAAAATAAGAAATCAGTTCCCCTGTTTCCTCTCTATGAGAATCAGTCTCTCAGTAAAATCCATCGCACATATTGCTCATCGGTTTCCTTGACACTCTCCCCGTCGTTCTACCGTCTTTATTTCTACATCTCTCGTCACCCGACACCCGACCCACCGTACCCGACATCGTCGGCTTCATCGGCTTAGACCAGTTTCAATAGTTATTAGTAGTATTACTCGGCGGCTTTTTACTATTAGTTTCCCATCTTTTCTTTGAAGCTTACTAAACTATTCCCAGTCACTTCTACACTGACACCACAGGTTAGGATCTTTATTCTGCAGCCACCCCGACCTTGCCACTATAGCGGCAAGCTATGCAAGCAGGTGTGTGGCCATTTATGATGGTGATGTGGCGCGGTCGTTGGGTCACCAAGAAGGGTGGGGCAGGTTTCGTTTGGGTTCCTCTGGGTCCAGGGCAGTTGCCGTGGTTGAGAACGAGGTCGTGGGGAGCTGAATGAGGGCTCGCAGAGCTGGGTATGGTGCCAGAATCCGGCCAGGGGGTGGTGACATGGCAGAATGCAGTGGGGGTCTGGGAACGGTGGGCACGGTCCATTCAAGGTATTGGAGTGAGGTGGGGTGCTCCGGGATGGTGAACGGGTGTGACGTGAGCTTCGTGAGTTGATCTGGGGCTGGGTATGTTGGCAGAACGGGGCCACGCGATGGTGACGTGGCGCGTGGCCCGGGTGTCTGAAAATGACGGTGGGGGCTTGTTTGGTGCAATGGAGGGGAACGGGGGGTCCTGGCTGGTGGAACAAGGGCACAGAAGGTCGAATGGGTCCGTGTGGGGCTGAGGTACTTGTTTAGAGGGCCAGTGCTTCACATGGCATGAACAAGTTCTTCCCAAAGTTCCAATCTTTTCTCTGATTTGATTCACTGCCACCTCATAAATCATATGGAGCAAGACTAAGCCCGCCAAACCCACCCATTATTCTAGTGCAAAAGTTATTAATGTAGACTTGCTGAGCCCAACAACTTTTGACTTTATATCTTATATACAATGTGACAAAATTTTGGCCACCCACCCACCCACACATGACTTTAAGCATATATTGCCAGCACAAGATACTTGTCTCTGCATTGTCTAACATCAGCATCAGATAATTTATCAAGCATACCATCATATAAACAAGTATTTCCAGTAGTCATACCATCATGAAACCAAACCTTCTTGTCTGCACTTATGATTCTACTGGTGAAATGATATTGGCCATGATAAACAATTCCTTTCAACCTCAATGACTTGATGCCTTTGTCAGTCTCAAACTCAAGTATATGACTGGTCTCAATGTCCATAAGTGGATATTCCAGAACAAGCACAGGTGGCACTTCATTGTAGAATAAGATTTGTTGCATAGCCGATTGACACTTAGAACACCTTCGATGTGTTTGTTGGGACAATGTTTCAATCCAATTCATAGTAGACCCTTGAACTGAAGTTTCTCCATGTAAAACATAACCAAGTTGATTATCCACTGGTTTTTCAGCAAATTTACATTTCGTACATTGATGCTGAGAAGATGTGACTGCAGTGTCTACGTGTAAAAGCTCCATGGCTAGAGTTGCAACACTAATCCCAACAGGTCCCATTAGATATGTCTCAGGATGCTCATCATGCAAAATAGCCCTTAATTCATTTCTGAGTTGCACAAATGTCATATTGCCTTTCAATATATCTGAGAAGCCATCAGATAAAGTAGCCAGATAATCATTCATATCATGAAATACTTCAGACCATGCTATATGGTTTTCCTTCCAGAGATCAAACAATATAACCAGGATAGAATCATATGCACAACTGTAATTGTTTTCATCCCATGGCAAACCTGCTGGGGAAGCTGACATATCTGTTCATTGTCTCTTACACAGGGTGCGCAGTAGCATACCATGTCACACAGTATCTTGAAAGTACTTGACAAGTATACTAAACACAGGGTGCACAGTAGCATACCATGTCACACAGTATCTTGAAAGTACTTTACAAGTATACTAAATATCATTACCATAACATTCAACATGGTATTGTAACAGTATTCAGACATAAACTACAATACTTGTGCTCAAATTCATCTGAAGGTATGAAGGCAAATGAGACTTATACCTTTTCAATAACATCAAGCCTTTTGTTTCACTACTTTTACTGTATCTACAGCAAAGTACTGTATAGTTCAGATAGAATACTTGCAGCCTAAGATGAATCAAAGTATTAAACTAGTAAGGAAGTTGTGCCACTTTCACTACTAGGATACCTTTTGAATCCTATCAAGATACAGTGTGAAATAGTATAGTACTGTTGCCATATTGTGGATTTAAGATACTGTGTCAATACTTTTAAGATACTGTTTCAGTACATTTATTATAATAAAAGTATCTTAAAAGTATTGACACAGTATCTTAAATCCACAATATGGCAACAGTACTATACTATTTCACACTGTATCTTGATAGGATTCAAAAGGTATCCTAGTAGTGAAAGTGGCACAACTTCCTTACTAGTTTAATACTTTGATTCATCTTAGGCTGCAAGTATTCTATCTGAACTATACAGTACTTTGCTGTAGATACAGTAAAAGTAGTGAAACAAAAGGCTTGATGTTATTGAAAAGGTATAAGTCTCATTTGCCTTCATACCTTCAGATGAATTTGAGCACAAGTATTGTAGTTTATGTCTGAATACTGTTACAATACCATGTTGAATGTTATGGTAATGATATTTAGTATACTTGTCAAGTACTTTCAAGATACTGTGTGACATGGTATGCTACTGCGCACCCTGTGAAATATCATTACCATAACATTCAACATGGTATTGTAACAGTATTCAGACATAAACTACAATACTTGTGCTCAAATTCATCTGAAGGTATGAAGGCAAATGAGACTTATACCTTTTCAATAACATCAAGCCTTTTGTTTCACTACTTTTACTGTATCTACAGCAAAGTACTGTATAGTTCAGATAGAATACTTGCAGCCTAAGATGAATCAAAGTATTAAACCAGTAAGGAAGTTGGGCCACTTTTACTATTAGGATACCTTTTGAATCCTATCAAGATACAGTGTGAAATAGTATAGTACTGTTGCCATATTGTGGATTTAAGATACTGTGTCAATACTTTTAAGATACTTTTATTATAATAAAAGTACTGAAACAGTATCTTAAAAGTATTGACACAGTATCTTAAATCTACAATATGGCAACAGTACTATACTATTTCACACTGTATCTTGAAAGTATTCAAAAGGTATCCTAGTAGTGAAAGTGGCACAACTTCCTTACTAGTTTAATACTTTTATTCATCTTAGGCTGCAAGTATTCTATCCGAACTATATGGTACTTTGCTGTAGATACAGTAAAAGTAGTGAAACAAAAGGCTTGATGTTATTGAAAAGGTATAAGTCTCATTTGCCTTCATACCTTCAGATGAATTTGAGCACAAGTATTGTAGTTTATGTCTGAATACTGTTACAATACCATGTTGAATGTTACGGTAATGATATTTAGTATACTTGTCAAGTACTTTCAAGATACTGTGTGACATGGTATGCTACTGTGCACCCTGTGTTAGCTGCTGGCAGTTCACAAGGTTCAATCAAATGCTTCCTGGACAAAAGTGGAACAGATCCTTTGGCAGGGATAAAAGGAGTAGAAATTGACATAGTTGCTTGCTTATTTTTGTTCTTCTCAATGATGTGCCATGGACTGACTTCCACAGGAGCAATCACCAGGGGATCACTTTCTGACCACTTCAAAGCTGCATCAGTTTTAGATGGAACATATCCAGTGCCTTTCCATTGTTGAAACTTTTGAATCATTGATGACCGGACATCTTGTACAATATGTTCTGGCAATGTGCCTTCATATCTCATTCTAGTGATGTCATCAAGCAGTTCTTGTTCCCTAAACTCTTGTCTAAGATATCCAGAGCATCCTCTTGTGATCATTCTATTGTCAAATCCTTGTATTATTACAGTGCCAGCTGCAGTAGCGCTTCTAGACAATGATGAATAATATGCCATGTGTGAAAAGCAACTGTTTAGATGCACAACATTGTATGGCCTTGTCTTTCCTTGAGCGGCATGTGCAGTCATTGCAAAATTTGGCAACACCCAAACCTGTTGTCTTTCTATTCTCTCTTTTAAATCACTGGGAAATACACACTGAACTAGTGGGGTGTGGGCCATTGCTTTGCATGGCATATTACTCGTCCCTCCTTTTTTTAGCAGGAGAACAAATATTAAGATTGAGCATATATAAACAGTACAGCATTATTACCATTACATGACAATAAATTAATATTTGAAAAGTTATCTATATCACCTTCATTAATGCAAATTGATCTGGTTACGAGTTCTTTTAATTTATTAAAAGACTCGTTCTTTATCAGACCTGGTTCAGTGAAGGTTCGTAATTAATTAATTAATTAATTCATTAATGTTTTTGCATCGCCTATAGAGAAATTTTTTTTGGGCAAGAGATATGATTCTACTTCTTATGTTGGAATGTAACATAAAATCTGGGTCATGTTTGGAGTGGCTTACATAAGCATCCAAATATGGGATGTCTTACACAAGACAAATTACCTCTCAATTATATTCAAAATATTCATACTGCCTTCAGTTCTTATCAGAATTAGCTGAAAATTGAACTGCTGACTAATATCAACATTTCGGGCAAGGTGTGACAGTCACATGTGACCAGTCTAACCATATAGGGTACTTTTTGATATTATATACCAAATTTTTTGCTGATCGCAATGGTAACAGTCACATGTGACCAGTCTAACCATATATGGTAATTTTGCATAATATATGCTAAATCACATACTGCTCATCATATTCATTACACAAATACAATTATATTCAAAATATTTATCCTGTCCTTAATTCTTATCAGATTCAGCTGAAAATTGAACTGCTGCCTAATATTATCATTTCGGGTCAGATGTGACAGTCACATGTGATCACTCTAACCATATAAGGCAATTTCTGATATTGTATAGCAAATTTTTTGCTGATCGCAATGGTGATAGTCACATGTGACCAGTCTAACCATATAAGGCAATTTTACACCATATATCCTAAATTTTAAGGTGATCACAGGAGTCATAGTCACATGTGACCACTGTTACTATATATAGAAATATCAGCCATATAAGCAGAAATTAGTGTAACTCAGATGATATAATGATATTTTTACTTACAACATATAATTCAATGTGATATCGCTGTATATATTATATACTAATTATATATTTCAAGCAAAATCACTTATTGATGTTTGTAATAATCATACAAATAAAATTTCAATAATAGAAACAAGACTTTGTTCATGCCATATGCAACATTAGTCCACTCAAGTATAGCTGTCTTCATGTTATCAACTGTTGTGCAGCAAAGTTATGGAGAAGTAGAGTTTAGCAAATGTAAGTCAATTGTTATCATACTGTTTAAAGACAGTTGTATTTGACAGTTGATGTATTGTGTTGCTCTCTTTTTTGGCTGAGAGTATTGCATAATGATGAAGTAAAGAAGACATGACAGTGGGAGAGGAAGTTGAGACATGCTATGCAGGTTTTTTCTTCTATTTTTATGTTGCTATGGTGAGAGGCTGCTATGATGAAAGTGAGGAGGGAAAAAAAAGAACTCGTTCATGCCATGCGCAGCACTGGCCCACTAAACAAGTTGATATACCATCATGAAACCATACCATACTGTTGATGAATATGCGGGCAGTAAAATGTGCATCACCAAAGTACACAATTCCTCTCAATGTGTAAGCAGTGGATATGTCATCTATTGACAAGTTTATAACTTGACTAATTATTAAATTCTCAATAGAGTCAACTGTAAACATGATTAGAGGTGGAATTTTGTTAAATGCAATAAATTTAGTAATCTCTCCCCAACACAATTGACATTTGTGCCGTTGTCTATTAACTATGATTTGAGCAAGACATGTTGAGATGGTTCCAGAAAATGAATATGAACAATGAAAGATGGCATCACATCTATCATTTTCCAGAATGGTTATGTTTTCACAATTCATACATTTAAGACAAGTTGAAGTCATTGGTTCATTTGCTTTCATTATATAATGGGCCAAATCACTTATGGCAATGCCAACTTGACCATAAGGAAATATTTCGGGTTTATCTTGATGCAATAAATGTCTGATTGTATTTCTAACTGTTTCTAAATCTGTTGTGTGATTCTTGGATCGTTTGAATCCTAAGCTCAAAATCTTTAATATTTCATTGATGCTATTGAATCTTTTTTTCCAACTTGATGGATCTTCATTCCATATTGCTAGTAATATTGTAAAGAGTGAATCATAAGCACAGCTCCAATCTTGCGCATCCCATATAAACCCTTTTGGTTCATTTAATTCAATAGTACTTGTTTTTCGTCTTTTTTTCACAATGGAAGATGAACTTACAACTTGTTGTAATTTTCGTTTTTTATTTTGCAATACATTGGCTGTGGAATTTTTATGAGTGACAGTGATTGGAACAGTTCCTTTTGCAGGAACAAAGTTGAGGTTTCTGAAATCTGCCTTTTGATTTTTGTTCATAGGTTTAATTAATTGCCATGGAGAGGGCTGTGTTGTGTATTGATTTAGTTGCTCCGTGGCTTTCCATGCAATAGCATGATGAATGTTTTTTGGAATATATGACTTTCCTTTCCATTTTCTAAATTGATCAATGATAGAATTTCGCTGATCTCCCTTGACATGGTCTGGTAAGAGTCCTTGATATTTCAGTTTGGTAATCTCATCAAGCAGTTCTAATTCTCTGAATTCTTGCCTGAGATATCCAGAAGCACCACCTGTAATTACTTTAGGATCAAAGCCTTGCATGATGATAGTTCCTGCTGCAGAAGCACTTCTTGATAAGCAAGTATAATAGGATTGGTGGTTTCTACAACTACTGAGGTCAACTACATTGTTAGGACGAGTACGTCCTTGACATGCATAATCAGTCATTGCAAAATTAGGCAGTACCAACACTTGTTCTCTTGACAAAGATATCACATCATCATTTGGTAATGAGCACATGGTGGACGTGACATGTTTTGTAATCGGAACCACATTTTCAGGAAGTCCTTCTATGTTAATTTTTTTTGGAGGATTCAATAATCTGACAAATAAAGTGTCCAGTACAGTTTGTTGCTCAGGACCTATTGCACTCTGCCAACCCACAACTATGCCCTCTGCTCCTTTGGTAATGCAGCCCTCCGTTGCATCATTGTTTCTCAGCATCACTGGCATGCCTACACATAAGTCCAATCTTCCTGGTATATGATCAGAGGATGATGCATGTGGTTGGCTCCAAAGTAGCTTTCGGAGTGAGGGTTCCAATATCTTTGTGTGTCGAATAGGATCCAAAATTGTTGACATGTGATAAGATTTTCTTTTGCTATTGGAACTAGTAGGATCATTCCATCTGTCTATGGAATAGAATGATGTTAATGGTCTCCTATTTTCAGCAGCAAAACGTTGAATACCAAGTTCATTGATTTTGTCTTTTTGTGCATTCAATACAGTTATAACTGACACATTCCTGAATTTCTTTTGGGCTAATTTTGGATCATTTGGACTTTTTCCTGCAACACGAGTACGAAGAAATGCAATATCTTTGGAAGTACATGCTTTGTATCTCATGTTTTCCAAAGCAAGCCTCAGTTGGACATCTTCTTCTGACTGATTGGTTTGTCTCATATTTTCATGTAATATAACAACTGTTGTTATTTGATGTCAAAGAGCTTTGCCTATAGCCGCTTCCTGATTTGCTATAGTTTGACTGGAATTGATTTGGACACCAACGGTTCCAGAGTATAAAGGAGCACCACTCATAGCTGGTGGAAGTTGGCCAAAATCTCCTGCAAATATCATATTAATGCCACCAAAGGGTTCATCATAAACACCACGTGCTTTTGCACACTGAGCACTGATTTTATACATATCTCTGCAAGATAACATTGACACCTCATCAATGAAAATGTAATCCACACCATCAAGATTGGCACGGACTTGTGCAAGGGAACGAGATGATCCTCCCTGATTAATTCCAAGAATGGAGTGATATGTGGATCCATTTACAAGGGCAGCAGCACCACCGGTTGGTGCAAGAACCACAAATCGATGATTTTCGTTGTGTTTACCAAAAAAACTAGTCAATGCTTTGATGACTTGTGATTTCCCTGTGCCTGCCATTCCACCAAGATACATGCGTAGCTTATCAGAACTATTAATCAACGTAGAGTGATTGGCAATGATATGAAATGCTCTCTTTTGGTCAGTGTTCAACTTGTAATCATTGATAGTTATATCAATAAGATGACGATCAGCTCTGTTTGCAGGAATAAACATATGGTTGATGTATGCTGCATCCACTATCTTGACATCATTATATTGAAAATTTGCCAATTTATCTATGGTTGCTGTGTTTGTTGGTAAATTTTTATTTCTGTCATCGATGATTTCTTTTTTCTTTGCAAGGACTGCAGCTCTCCAAAATTTTGCTGATTGTACTACAGGTGGTTCTATAGGTATCAAAGGTCCTATATCTGGGGTACCATCAATACAATCATCGAGCCATCCTGACCTTTTCAAAGTTCTTTCAGCTATTAGCATTTGATCTTTCCTCTTTTGTCCTTTTTGACCAAGTTTCAGGAGTATTTCTGTGTCATTATTGTCTTCATCAATGTTGTTGTTGAAGTCGTCGCCGTTAATGCAAATTCAGCATTGTGCATGTCATCCAGTTCATCAAGACCGTTTGAGGTCGCCCATGAATACCTTATATCTGCAGTATTATTCTTCTGACATTTAGCAGAGAAATCATCTCTTGCATCCAAACACTCATACCGCAGACCAAAGTATTTCATGATCTCGAGCTCTCTTTTAGAAAACTCATGGTCTACAAAAGCATTATCCCATGTTTGTAATTTACATTTGAGTTCTTTGCCACTTCTCCATGGCTTGAAAAACGTTAACATTGTACAACAATAATATTCTCGATCACCACGGTCAGCCCTTGGCAAAGTGTTTGGAATAAAATTAGGAACTATGAAGGGATCACTCCCTTTCATTTTGGCATGGTGGGTAAGATATTGTGGATGATTGGGATGTAAAGTATAATCATTTTCAAATTTTGTCAATTTATTAAGATCAACTTCATTTGTTTCATCAACTATTTCTGGGCCTGCATTTTTATTCAAACTATCAGGTTTTAGAATTTCATCTATCTCCATGACTATATCATTATCAACGACATCAGACAAGTTGTCATCACTGGAATAGTCAACATTAGTAGGTTCAGTGCAAGAGTCAGACAAATCATCACAGCCTAGATTGTCAAAAATTTGGTTTTGCACTGGTTCTCTTCTGGCCCTTTTGGTCTTTGTTTTGGTGCGTCTTTTCTTTGGTTCCATAGTGGCAAGACGTATCCAGTCATACAGTGATACATTATCATACAAGGCTGGTCTGAACATATAATTATTTACTTTGGAAAGTCCAATGTATGTGCCATTATTCTTACCAATAACAACCTTTTGTGCATTATCTTGGTCTTCACATATATTGGGAATTTCTTCATCAGACCATGCACTGATAACCTCTTTAACATAAGATCTCCAAAAGAATGGCACAAATTTATGACTGGTGTAGTGATCAGGATTTCCAAGCACATATAATGAAGCCATTGGAGCACCAATTTCCATTTTGGAGGTGAGTGAATTGACTATTTGTGTAAACAGTTTTCTGACTTTGTCTTTTCTTTTCAGGTTGCCACCAATCATTTCGGAATTCTTATCAAAAATACTTTTTATCACTTCAAAAATGCTATAGGTCTTCAAGGAGAATTTTGTAATATAATCTGTTATGTATGCAACTATGGCCTTTATAGCAGTACCTGATAATAAGCTGGTCACATCAGAATTGCATTGTAGCATATATGTAACTTCAGGTGTCACCATGTTCATCCAAGGTTCACCATGCTTGAGGTTGAGAGCACCAGTGTTAGGTTCTACAAAGGTTTGTTGAAAGATATCATGGGGAAATCGTCGTTTACATTCACCTTTCGAATTACAGCCGTTTGTAATGATCTTGGCACTCGCGCGGAATTTTTGCGTATAAGGAAACTCGGACTTAGTCATTTTTCAACTCAACTATGTACCATCCCATAAGTCGCGATGTCAAGATCGCTGCCATCCGCTTATACGAGCGACATCTCCTTGCCGTAGATGACATTCTTTTATGTGTTGGCTTCTCTCGACGTACTTTCTACCGCATCCTCAAGCTCTGGCAAACAACTGGAGATGTGGTTAGCAATCTACCTGAACGACGGGGTCGTGTCTGAGGACTCAACTACGATGACATTGAATATCTACGCCAGCTCGTTCGTGAGAACCCCGACTACTTCCTAGATGAACTCCTTCATCTCCTCAAGACCAATCGGTTCATATCTGTCCATTTCACCACAATACACGATGAACTCATACATGCCGGGGTCAGCCGCAAGCGACTGCAACGGATTGCCCTCGAGCGCAACGAAGCCTTACGGGCTCAATTCAGCCCCGAAGAACTTGGTTTTATTGATGAAGTGTCAAAGGATGAACGTACAGTTGGTAGGCGTTATGGACGGTCCAAACGAGGCACTCGTGCCTGCAAATCCCAGCCTTTTGTCCGTGGACGACGGACCTCAACTGTTGCCGTTCTTACTGTTGATGGATTTGTTTCTGGCACAGCGGTTGAGGGTTCATTGACGAAGATGTCATTTCTCCACTGGCTGGAGTTCTCAGTGGTGTGTAACCCACTAACTTCTCTTTTCCATTGCCTTGACAACAGTGTTGCAGATGCCGCTATGCAGCGCTTATCCAGGTCCACTGAGTGTCCTCGTGCTTGACAATGCAAAGATCCACCACAACGACGAAATCCACGCCCTCGTTGATCGATTTGGCGTCCGCCTTGAGTACTTGCCCCCTTATTCGCCCGATCTCAACCCGATTGAAGAAGCCTTTTCACAAATCAAGCATTTTCTTCGGCGTCACAACGACTACTACGGTGCTATGGAGGATAATGGCATTCTTTATGACATGTATGAGGTGCTGGACATCGTGACGCCAGAGGATGCGACTGGTTATATTGTTCATGCGGGGTATTTTTAGTTCTAGTTGTTGTATGTAACCCTCCCCCACCTCTCGTGTACTTGTATAACCTTTGTGTTGGTTACAATTCAATTTTTTTTTCATTTTCACACTCATTTTCACACCAATCAAAGGGAAAGCTGAATGACATTGAGCACGATGATGAGAGAAAACTACGCAACGACGACTGGAGTAAATAATGATGACATGTACTCGACAAGATAACTACGCTTCAGGCTTCGAAGGACCACCGATCGATTGCATCACGCACCTCAGCAATCTCCCCTGCCATGAACACCATATTCTCCATGTCCTTCACGGTGAGATACCGAAACATACGTGCGTGCTTGTAACGGTGCTGCTTGAAATGATCCCTGATCCCATCATCAAGCTCATATTGCTGGCAGAACATGTCGAGAGGCATGTCAACGCCTTGCCTGCGGTTGACTTGAAGTAATGTCAGGCAGGTGAGATCATAGTGGTGTTGCACCGGAATGGGAGGATCTGTGTAGACAGGAGGAGGAGCGTTCTGGGGGGCTGCGTTCGCGGCATCATGGCCCTGGATCAGGTCAGTGAATTCCCTGCCAAAAGTGACATTGATAACAGGTGCTGCATTGGTAGCCACATTGGTAGCCAGGGCCTTGTTATTCTCAAGACGCTTGCGAAGGACAGGTGTGAGTTTTGAGTTTTCGAGCCCAGGATCGAAGAGTCGATGGTTCAGTGGCCGGTCAATCACAGCATGTTCTTCGCCCTTCATCTAGCAGACTAGTCAGTACAGAGAATATCATGTATAGTCTAGATATACCATGGCTGCAGCCCAGCAATCGAGGCGCTCGTTGCCAAGTGCAACATGTAAACCCTCGGCATTGATGAAGCAGAAAGTCCCCAAGCAGTTGACTTGCTTCTTCGGGCATATCCAGTGCTTCTGCAATGCTTGAATGTTGTCGGCCTTCTCGACATTGTGGGGGAGTAGAGCAGGATCCTTCGCCTTCTTTTTCGCCTTCTCTTTGCCCTCGTTCCCAGGCTCATTCTCCTTGTTGTCAGCGCTGTCAGGCTGTGTGATGGTGACATTGGCAAGGATAGTGTCCTTGGCTTTCGTGTTCGTGATCCTGTTGAGTAGCATTGTGTAGTCGGCATCGGTGGAAAGGGGAATGCCAGGCTTGGCGATGACACGGTTGATGGTGACCATGACATTGTAGTTGGTAAAGTCCAATACTGGTGGGTTTAGAGCAGTGGCAATCTTTGCGAGAAGCTGCACCTTCAATGTGTCCCAAGGTTCATCGGTTTGAAGTTGAAACAAGGAATTCTTCGCAAGTCGTTTGGGAACAGCCTTCTTCATCTCGGCAGTGCTGAAAATGGAGGTTATGTAGTCAACTTTGATGACCTTGGCAGCAGGGGCTGGGATGGGAGCAGGAATGGCAGCAACAGCAGTGTGAGGAATGGTTGCACGCTTCGAGCGTTTGCTGGGAACGAGGACATCGGACGAACGATTGGATGCAGCAGAGGTGTCAGATTCACCCTCAGAAAGAGAGAAACGATGGTCAACATCACTGGTGATGATGCTGGGTTGGCGTCTTTTTTTACGAGGTCGTGCCATTCAAGTAGTAGAATGACAAGTAAAAAATTTCTAAGTCCGAGTTTCCTTATACGCAAAAATTCCGCGAGTGCCAAGATCATCACAAACGGCTGTAAGACAATATGGCTTTTTTTTGCCATCATGCCTGTTATGTACATTTAATCGCAATAAAAGATCATCTACAACATCTTGAAACCTTTGCCACCATGTTGATCTTTTGTTGTGATATTGACAATTCATGGAACAATTATATGATGGTGGATCTGGCATGACACATGTTGGTTGTTGATATTCAGGTTTCGACATTGTCTGTTCCATTTTCTGTGATACCTCATCTTTAGAACCTGTCATGAATTGTCCTACACACAAACTTTCCAAATATTCCACCAATCTTTTCTGAAAGTCAGAATTTTCACCCATAATTTTGTCACGTATTTCCTGAGGTGTAAGGCATCCCTTTATCCACAACAGCATATGAAGATGCAAGGTAAGACGTCCTTGTTCCTCTACCGTTGCATAATAACCTGATGTGTTTCCATACAGGCCAGGATGAGATTCATTTATTCCTAATATATGTTTGATGAACATTTCAGTAGTAAAGTGAAAAAAGCGGGCTCCAGCAACTGGATTGTTTGCAATTAGTTTGTAACAATCCTGGGGTAGACGTAGTTTAGGATAAAACTTTTCTTTGTTGTCAGCATAATATAAGCATAGTGGGTGATTGATGTCTGCAGGTGCAAAAGTGATAAACCAAGTCGGAGCACCAATATAGGATATCAGAGACCAAATCTCATTTCGCATGTATTTCTTGTTAGTAATTGAACCTTTGACCTGACCAGCTACGTGATCCAGATCAGAAATGAGTTTATAGCATGCTTTCTCTTCCGATGTATCTGGTTTGACTCTATCACCTCTAGATAATCTCTTAGAGAGGTCATCCAAAACAGCTGTATTGATATTCATCAGGCGATCTGCAATATCGTTGAAATTATGTTTATTAGTCAACAAATATCCTCCGGTTGTACTGTCCTTGATTTGTTCTTGATTGAATGCAATCAATGGAAAATAGGGATCGGTTTGAAATCTTTTGTCATGGTACATCAGGAGATGTCTTTTGTGCATCATATCACTGATGCTTAAAACATCATTGTCTATGCTGCTAATACCACCCAAGCCATATGGAAATAGGCAGGGAAACATCATAGGATATAACTGAGGATTATTAAAGAACGATTCTGGATTTCTAGCATGGCTTATGGCAAGAACACCACCATGGTCATCTATCAAGTGCTTGGTGGCTCTAGCTATTAATGCTTTTGGACTTGTAATATCTAGATCTTCGCCAGTTACACCACTAACAACAAAGGGACAAGGCCCATCTTCAACACCATCTTCCTCTTCATTGTCAAATGCACTAGTGGCTTCCGGTTCCTCATTTGTGTCTGCTGGTCGATATGCAACCACAACAGGAATTCCATGATCTGGATATTGTGCTAGATTTTCATAGGAGATATCTAAATCATAGTAATCCATGTGATTCAATTTCAGCCATTCTAAAGCTGCTGAAACTCGCCTTCGGCGAACCAATAAAGGTGTTCGCTCCATGTCTTCTGGAGTTGGTCTGGCAGGACCAGTGAAAATAAAGGCTAGCACTTCATCAAGTTCTTTAATTGTTGGAGGCAACCGTTGATATATCTTTGGTGTTGGGTTTTGAAACATGATGGCATTTGCTTTCATTTTATGCATCCCAGAGGAGACACGAACAATACATTTGTTGTGACGAACACGGGCAATCAAAAGTTGTTCAGCAAATGTTAGATTTTGAAGTTGTGCAGGAATTCTTCCCATCCAAAGTCCATTTGCCAAAGCATATTTGGGAGTTTGGGCTTTATTCAGACTGAGCACACATGGTTTGCATATCCATTTACATGTGTCATCTAGCACTGGACCTTTGATATCCTCTATTGGATCAGAACAATGATATCGTTCACATCTTGTGATTCCCATATTGTTTCTAGTTAAGATTAACCTTCGTCTTTGACAATAAAGACATGTTCTTCAACGCAACCAATTGACCACATACAGCACACCCACTTTCTTGGAAACATTCGGGTGATGTATCTCTGCACCAGTTGCTGATTATGGTTTCCTTCAATTCAATAGATGGTGGACGAGGAGGAAATAATTGCTCATCTGACTTGTCCAATTCTTCTTTCATTTTAGTCTGAGTTTCTTCTTTTCCGCACTCATATGTTTCTGTCATTTGTTGTCTTTTGTACCACTCTTTACACTTATCTTTATTTGATTTAATATCATGCACATGAAAAATAGAAACATGAGTATCACAAGCTGAACAATGATGCCTCATTAATGCCACAGATAGATCTTGTCCATGTAATCTTCGTAATGTCTTTGACAAATATATACCATGTATTGTTGTTATTTCACCAATATCCTTCACTGTCAAATTTGGCAGAAGTTCATGTAAAGACATTTTAACACATGCATAATTTTTTACATCTTCATATAAAGTGTTGGCAGTTTGTTCATCAATATGCCCCACATATTCGAATAATATGTCAGAATCATGGTTGATATTATTAGACGGTAGCATGAAAGATTGAATAAAGCTAAACTTGAATGTTGGTATTCGTTTACCACCACAAATGTAGTCATATCTATGAACGGAATTTATATATAAAGATTTAAACAAGTTTCTGAATAAATTCAAATTGAACATAATTATGTTTGAACGGCTATGCCGTATTATGAAACATAGTGTGGTCCACAGCAACGTTGCATGTGATAGAGAACTAGTAATACAATGAAACAAATATGATCTGAAATCATGTCGTCTCAATAGCGATCGCATTAGCAATGCATTGATCATTTTACAACGACATTGAACAGTGATAGGTTTGAGAAGACAATACAAAGCGAAGAGATA
The DNA here is from genome assembly GCA_963556145.1 of Hygrocybe punicea. Classification (NCBI taxonomy): domain Eukaryota; kingdom Fungi; phylum Basidiomycota; class Agaricomycetes; order Agaricales; family Hygrophoraceae; genus Hygrocybe; species Hygrocybe punicea. The sequence continues at coordinate 4,462,322 of OY744470.1, forward strand.
TTTAGGAGGTAAGAAATATGTTCTGTCATATTGAATAGAACGTAATTGCATTTTGAACGCGCTATTTTTAAATGTAGTCCAAATGAATAATGGATCGACCGTCAAGTTATCTTTTGTTATTTCAATGAACTTTACACATTGTGTTGCATTTATTTGCATCAATATTGTTGCATCGCCCTGATCTGGGGCAAACTCATGTTCTATGAGTTTTCTTTGAAAAACACCCAATTCTTGGGTCAATGCCGATATCAAAGGAGCGGATATTGGTTCAAGAGAGATATACATAAGTTGGTCTTGGCATAGTTGTGGAAATATGGTTGCGTTTGCAAGGAAATGTAGATAAGTCAATACCGCAATGCAGACATGCATGATATCGTGGAGATTCATGTGGATTGGTGATAGTAAGAGAAAGCACCGCCCATGTATCTATTTAACTAGTTAAGTGGTTCGGATCATGAACAACAATTAACACAATTGGATTGATCATATGACATTATCTTATTTGTAAGCTCTTCCAAAAACATCATAAGGTGTGCCTGAAGCTTTATAATGTTTTTATTCAATTGAATGTTTTCGTAACATATGTAATATTCCGGTACTGAATAGTCATAGCTTTCCTTGGAGTGATGGTTATGCTTGCCACCATATGAGGGGGATTTGTTACAGTTGTCACAGGGGATGGATGAGGAATTTACCATCAAATAATATTGAGATCTCCACTCAATTATTTTTGTTGTTATCATAAGTCCGAAAACGTTGTAAAAAGTGGATAACGTTATGTTTTTGACATTTTCAGACTTATGATAGCAACAAAATAATTGAGTGGAGATCTCAATATTATTTGATGGCAAAAATTCCTCATCCGTCTCCTATGTGTCTCCCCATTTAATTGGTCCATAAAGTTGGCAGTTCTGGTTTATTACATATATTCAATTTGAATGTTCATTAACTCGAGTCATAGTAATCCAAGGTTGTCCTTCTCATGTTACCTTCTCATGTTACCTGTGGTGGCTGTACTGACAAACGTGAACTGAAATTAATACACTTAATTTAGGCAAACAGGTTTTCAGTCACCAAGATCGATGTCTTATGTGATATCTGTGTATACTTATTATCTTACTCAATTGTTATGGTCATAGGAAAGTAACACAAGCCATTTTCAATAGAGCAAAAAAATAAATGTACAGATATTGTACAAATGTAAAGAATGGCGGTAGAGGAGGACGTTGAGGGCACAGATTACCAACAGATTACCAGAAATCAACGACTGAGATAAAAGTGTCTTTAGTCAAATATAATTAATACTCCACAAAAAGAGGACTTACAGCAACCGAAACTAAGGGCCAGGGTCCAGTTTAGATGTTGACGCCTTGGGAGATGAAGGCCTTGTTTGGCTCGGCGTAATTGAGACTAGGATATCGTGAGGAACGATATTGCTCCAATCTACATCCATTGATAAACCGCCTGGCTCCGCCGGGGTCGACGACTGATGGCGTGACGATGCACGCGTATTGGGACGGAATCCTAGGATATTGATAAGATCAGATGTGAAATCTATATAGAGTGTGATGTGCATACCCGGAGTTGGAGACTTCTTCGGAGGCTTCGCTGGCTGGAGCCTTTCTGCGATAATACCGGCTTGCTCCGATGCCAGATCCAACTTCCTCCTCTTTGCTGTCTCGCCGTCCTCGTGATCGCCGCTGAGAGAGTCCTGTATGGGTTTGGGAGGTCCATCGTTGTCGTGCATGATTACATCGTCATCAGAATGCAACAACCCCTCCCATTCTGGTCCTAACAAGCCCAACTTTGCGGATTCCAGTGGCACATCATCCGACTCGGAGGAGACGGGTGGTTTAACTTCCACTGTCAATTTTTCGGATTCCGATTTCTTGGATCCGCGCGACGGCGCAATTTCGACAGCGACTGCGAGATGTCAGTGCATTATTCAGAACATCGGCATCGACGAGGACACTATGTCCTTTACACCAAGCAATAACATGACCGATGATTTCGAGCTTTGTGGCGTCCGGAAGCCCACCGAACGACCAATTTGCAGAGGTTCCGCTGTGCCATGCTGGCACAGATTCGTCGTATTTCGCCAAATCTATGATGCCAGATGTCATAATCCATTTGTCTGCCAATGCGTATATATACTCACCGAGGTCCTCTGGCATGGTCTCGGTGCTAACAGCGCCATGTTGAATCAATGCCGATGGAGAATGCTTGCCGACATAAAACTCTTTGAGGAGCCAATTGTCGAAAATCTTGCTTCGCCAGTCACGGGCAACCTCGTTGGCCCGTTTTGCGACCAAAACCTCTGCCCAAATTTCGTCCATGACGGTGTCGGTATACTTGAGGTAATCCCGAAGTAAATCGGTCTCTTCCTTATCGTTTTTGACATAGTCCGGCGAGTAGTGGGGTGCCTTGTTGTATGCGACGGCTGCTGTCGCGTAGATGTACATATCCATTTGATAAATCAATCGACGCAGCGGTTCCTCGTATCGTTCGGGCATTTCCCGCCATAACTCGCCTCAGGCGGTGGCATCATGAGGGTGGGTCTTCAGTACATAGAGATTATGAGAGAAGACGGGAACGGTGCCGGATTCCTTGTTGGGTGCCGGAATCTTCGGCGGGACCATGTACTGGATTTGGAAGATGCGATGCAGCTCCTGCAGCTTTTTGGGCGGCGCATCAGGCCAGTATTTGAAAGCCGCGGGATTGACGGCGGGAGTCAAAGTTTTGACGACTGGCAAGGACATGGTAGCTGTAGTAGTAGAATCTTTGTGGTGGGCGTCTGAGGGAAAAAACGAGGGGAACGGAAAATGTTGGATGTCAGGGTCGATGCCCTAGCCTATGAAGCAACTGGCCAGGTCAGATGACCTGTCAACGACACATGTTCGGCATTGTATACATTGATCGGACACGCGGTGTACAAATAACATACAACCAAACAGATTCTGAAGTTGTGCCGTAATACATCCTTAAAATGTCGATAAGCGCTATTTGTCATGTAGCTATACAAATATATATTGTTAACTTGTGACACGTCGAAGAGATCGAACATGCTTGATGTTAATATACATAATGGTATGGTCATTAACATAGACAATGGATTATCGAACGCTTGTCGAACACTCGTCGAACAGGCCGAACAGTGTTCGAAAAGTGTTCGGCAAGTCAATGCTACATCAATAAATCAAGTGGAATATATATTAACGTAGCAATGACTTGTCGAACACTGTTCGGCCTGTTCGACAAGTGTTCGACAAGTCATTGCTACGTCAATAAATTAAGTGTAATATATATTAACGTAGCTATGGCTTGTCGAACACTTGTCGAACAGGCTGAACAGTGTTCGACAAGTGTTCGACAAGTCATTGCTACGTTAATATATATTACACTTAATTTATTGACTTGTCGAACACTTGTCGAACAGTGTTCGGCCTGTTCGACAAGTGTTCGACAAGTCATTGCTACATTAATATATATTACACTTAATTTATTGACGTAGCAATGACTTGTCGAACACTTGTCGAACAGGCCGAACACTGTTCGACAAGAGTTCGACAAGCCATACGGACATTGATTAACGCATCAAGATGCATATGACTAACCGAACACTTGCCGAACAGTGTTCGGCCTGTTCGACACGTGTTCGGCAGGTCGTTACATTGTTATTCATTCTAAAGACAAATATGGGCGCACAACCAACCCCTTGCCGATCCAACCGGGGGAGCGTCATTGTTGCCGTTGTCACCTGACACAAATCTGATATCATTGATAGTCAAAATGATTATCCAAACTTGATTAACTCTTCTTCTCCTTCACACTCACCATCTCACAACACATCCCGAGTTATAGAACACATACCGGTATATCACAGTACCATTCTGAACCCCGTTGAATTTACAAACTAACATAATCTGATCTGTTAGACCTTCAATATGCCCAAATCTCGCAAGGAAGTTGGCTACGAAGTGTGCCGCCACATCTGTCCAGGACGAAACTGCCTCTCGATGCAGACGCAAACTATCCTCTGGAAAAGGGAAGGAAGTTCCTGTCAGCACCATTGTGGATCCGCAAGCAAGCATCCAAATTGCATCGCATCCGGTACCTGTCCTCTATCCAGCTGTATTGGATGGAAGGGCGCAGAAAATTCCATAGGTGTTCGAAATGCTACTGAAGAGGAACTTGCGTTGTTGCCATCGACGGCGTCCAATACACCAGATCCCACTTCCGATGTGGAGATGGAGGATGCAGCCATGAGCACGATTACACAGTCCGTCAGGACCGATCCCGTTTTCCACATAATCTTTGTTCTTGATCCCACCACCCGTATTACAAGCAAAGCCGCTGCAACCAATGATCTTGCATTCGTCAACATTACGATTTCACAAGACGAGTACAAAACCGTCTCGCACCTCGATGGTTATATTCACAATCTCAAGGCGCACAAGACGCGATATTTCGTTTGCATGCAGGAATGGGTTTGTATATTTTAAAAATGTATGGAGAATTATCGCTAAAGAATACTTTCCAATTCCAGGTTTATGTTGCTATGCGAATGCACCACTGGCAGTGTGACGAGCCCAACAGTGCAATACGCCGCTTCAATGTTGAATACATGTTTTGGCCGGAGTTTGCTCATGCCATGCTCAACTCACCGGGGTCGAACATAACATGGAATAAGTTCAAATCCACCGATTGCGTATTTGGTGGTGTGGACATGGGAATGTCCTATATGTAAGCGTGTCAAACATTTTTGTCGAGTTTCCTTTCTTTTTAATTTGGTTAATTCGAATGTCATCTATAGTGGTAATCAATATGGTATAACGGTCGAAAACGTGTCGACATTCTTGGCTGGAATTGACCAGCTGTGTCGAACGATTCAGGTGTGGCCACCACCGAAACAAATGAACACCGTGCATTCGAAATGGACGCAGATGCAAAACTTGCTCCATGTCGCATTGTCAAGGACGCACACGATGCGACCACAATCAAGGCTGCTGAAGGACGGTGAACCATTTCCACCAAACATTGTTTTGAAGCGAACGCATAGTGACACCGGTCACCATGTGTTGTTCCCGGGCGATCCAAGGCGGAATTGGGACTATATGCGCCTGAACTGTGAGGTCCCCGGTTCACGTTGGTTCAGTCAAACCTATGTTGAGCCGCTGGCCAAGATCGGAGAATGGCGAGTGTTTTTGTTAGGTGGAAGGGACATTTACACGGTCCATACGCATTACAACAAAGAGAGCAAATCATGGAGGTGGGATATTGTGATGACCTTCTATACGTTAGAGGAATTGAGGTAGGCAGATGCCCTCCGTCTCGCATTACATGTTCACGAGTTTTTGGCATTTTCCAAGATCGTTCCAAGCACAGGGAATGCTCATGAAGACCGATGTTTGCAATCCGGATCACGGCTCCATTGCAATTTGAGATCAAGCAAGACAGCAATTCTTCGGCTTCGTACGAGACACCTACGAGGGGCTGTATGCCATAGAGTCGACGTTGATTGGTGGGAAACCTTCAATGAGTGTATTCTGTCGCATGGACATTTCGCTCATTGTTGATTCAAACACCAACAATGTCAATTACTTTGTGAACAAGATCGAACGGTATCACACCTGCAGCTTGTGGTCCAACATGAAGCAAGGCGCGAAATCCGCTCGGGCACCAATCGGATCTTTTGCGGACACATTTTCGGCGGTATTTTATAAATGGCTTGTAGACATTACAAATGCATACTCATATTTTTGAACTTCACTTGTACATTAGTCAACTTTAAATGTCACAAATCGGATCTCATGTCTGAGAGGCACGAAACGCTTTGATTTCAATGATAGGTACATTACAAATTCAAGGCAACATAAAGAGAATTGGCAATAGGCCACGCTGCATGGCACACTAGTTTCATGACGAGAAAGACGACAAGTTAATGAGAGACGCCCAATACCATCACCCACTGCACATTTAGGGAAATACTCTTCAACAAATCATCAGAGCGTTTGAAGGTATTGATCGTGTGGCCGACCACAACGCACGATTCTGCAGGAACATCGCCTGGAAAGTGGGGGAGTTTCTGAAGTATTTTGAGGGTGTCGGTAAAGTCCGTTTTAACTTTCCGGGCATCACAGATTGGGACTATGAATACAGGCATCAAAAACGAAACCAAGGACATTGTGTGAGAGAGAATAAAACTAACCAATGTCATGGAATGACAGCGCAGTCTTTTGGTAAGATGGAGCGGGACGTTGAGTAAAAGGACTAGACTGCACGAATTTCGAAGAGGAAGCTTCTATTGAATATGAGTAAGGATTCATAACAGAGCATTGAATGTATACTCACTGCTAGGAGATGCATCCATCCCACTTGCCGCTGTCGTCGAGAAGGACAGAAAGTCCTTATATAGTTGTGCACGAAATTCCGCCTCACCAGTGACCATTCCAATGGCGCCAACATACCGCTCCCATTCTCCTGAGAGTAAAGCCCCTTGGATGACTTTGATCGGTTTCGTGTTCCCACCAACTTTTGGCTCATCAAGGAAGCATGAATCGACTAGAATGACAGAAGTGAAGATCGTTGGGATGGCACCAGCAACGGAGTGGAAGAAACTACGCCCAAATGCTCCAGTAGAGATATTGGCGGGATCGTCACGAGAAAGATTCGAGTACTTGCCAGATTGAACAAAGGTCACTGCGGAGAACAGCAAACTGTTATGCGATGTGAATTGTCTTTAACCATAAAGTCCTAGCTGACAGCTTACTTTTGGTTGACCTTGCGAATGTTGCTGATAACATCGCTGTACTGAGGATTGCCATTCCCTATAGCACTAGACCAGGATACCATGGCCGCGGCCCTATTCAATATTAAGCATTGCTTAAGAAGATAAAACCGAATAGTTACTTAATGTTGACACAGTCCTTATATGTATCGACCAACTGAGGGTCTCTTGTACCAATGTCGGACTCATCCGTGTTTGGAGAGCGTATGCTAAGCAAGGACATCAATTAAAAAAATAATAGACAGATGTAATGTACCTGGTGATTTGGTTTTGTGCATATGTCACAGCTCCATCATTGCTACTGGAAACATTGTCGTCACTGACATCATGAAGACGGGTAGTCTTTGTGACTTTGGAGGAAATCGCCTTCATGGTTTTGATGGATGTATCAGAGTTGCTGATCATTTATTAATATATGAAGGACAAGAATCATATGAAGTATCATACCGAAGACCATTATCTGCATTTGATTTCTTAGAACCGAATTCGAGTTTTGCGATAGGCCTACGACATGTCTAACATATGACCAATTATTCAATTTCCAACTCACATGAATGTTTCGTCGCTGTCGTCATCCTCATCATGTAATTGATGCTGGTTTGACTTTGTCTTCTTCGATGGAGAAGAGAATTTACTATGTAAAGCGATTAAAGAATACACAAATATAAAAGACATTATTTAGAGCTACTGACCTGTCTTCGTCTTCCTCTGAAGCATGCCGCCTTTTACCGCTGAATATAAAGAATATTAGTTTGCATGAACAGTATAAATTGAACTTGCAAACCTTGCTCTATTGGTGGTCTTCCTGGACCGCCTATATTACTGAAGTAAATCACTAGTATCTGAAAATACAATTCATGAGACACACCTCATAGACGAGACGGGTTTGGCAATGCTAGCGACGCTATGAACACTAATAACGTCTTCGTCTTCGGAGTTGGCAATACTACTGGGTGGTTTAGTCATGGTGGATGAATCAGAATATTGGAATAAACACGTACACTTCATCATCAACAGGCTTGGTGGTGGTGACCTTCTTACCCTTCCTAGAAACAACAGTATGACCTTTATTCAGAACGAGCAGCAATACATGAAAATAAATATACATACGAAATGGCGCTTGATCGAGCTTTGGACTGAGTCTTCACATTCACAGACTTCTTAGGGGCCATTGCAAAGATAAGGGCTTTAGGGCGAGGAATGAATCTGTGCAAGATATCGTAGATGAATGAAGGGTCGGATGTGGACGATACCATTGCGCTCTCATCGCTATTTAAGTACACTGAGACAGATCGAATACAATAAAGAACTCGTTTATGGAGATCACACCGGCAGGTATGAAAACTACATCTGTTGATGGTTTGAAGGAGAACTATTCGGATCATAGCGCCATAAAAATGAAAAGAATCAAGGACATTCCCCATGATGTAGAACCCATGATTGACCAGCTGTTACGCTCAGCATCATCCAACAACATGGATATGGATTACTGGTATGGAGAATAATCAAACACTAAGTCTAATTAGGATTTTGGAATGTAGAACAGCTGTCACCACATGGAACTGATCATAAGATCATAACACAGCCAAATCGGAAATAGAAGTTTATGTGACATATTTACTCATTTCCAAACAAATACAAACATCGGATCAACTATACTGACAGTTGCATCGGAAACAAATCATTCTGAATGGATAGGGGTTTCCTTTTAATGCTGTACAATAAGGAGGTCAAGCATTACAATAGCTGTCGATGTATATCCTGTCCTATAAAATGGAGAAAAACAATAAGAATCTATTGAGAAGATCTGCAACACAAGAATGCAAACACCATACAGACATCACAAGTTCATGGAGGATGAACATGATGCACTGCCATAATCTCGATGATGATCGAAAACGATTCATGATAAAACAGTCGAAAATTGCGTTTGAATTATAAATCCCACTTCCACTTTGCAAATGGACACCTATTACGATTTCAAAAGCGCATGTCAGTCCATATACCACTGAAGGCATTCATACATTTAACTCTACTTTACAGCTGAACATTTAAGTAATCTCATATCGACACGGATGGACAATGATGACAGTCAACTCGCCAATGCTACAAATGTATGTTCAAATTTTACGATGTATGCTGTGTTTCTTTACATTTGCAGATTTCGAATATCAATGTAGTTCATAATGACTCACCAAATTGCTGGAAACTTACACGGCCGAGTACTGATACCACCGAGCATGAAGAACTTGTCTTAAGCTTACAGGCAATATTGGTGGCCAAAGACCTACCACCAATCACCAGCAGGTATATTGTTCCATCACATAAATCGTAAACAATTGATATACATATATTTTCCAGACCACCCGAACGTCGAACACCATTTCTTCGTCAGAGCATCCTTATAGCAGGTCTCAACATACCACTGTTCGAATCGTACCTTGACAACCTCCGCATCTTACATCAGAAACTGGCCCGTACTTTCCCAGAACGTGCAATGCTGGACTTCACGTCATCCACCTATATCGAATACACTGCATTATCTATTGGCACCCGATACTTCACCGATCGCCGACATGACAATGTTTCATACCATATTCCATTCGAACACAACGTCGATCCCAAAGGTATCCTGTCATCCATGAGCAATACTCGATACTTCCATGGGACGGATAATGAGGTCCTTTATTTCAAGTTAACATCAGACGGAGGCCGGCATTGGTGAGTGCTCAGCACAACAATAGTTTGACCATTGATAATGATATAGATGACAGCTTTGTACCTGCCAGTCCAACTTGCTTCAGGATTGGTGACATTGTAGAAGTCCAGATGATGGTATCGGCGGTTTCAGTCAAGAACGACAAATTTAAGATGATACTCAATCTGCGCTCATTAGCACTGGTCAACAGCGAGTTTACCGAGGTACCAGACATATCTAATAATTCAATTAATAATAACTAATGTACATCCAGAATGCGACGATAGGTTGAACGAAGGCACCTCATCCTGCTCTCAATACTATGACCAGGATTAATATCAAACGTAATGTGGGTTATGTCCAGTTGACAGACGATGGTGAAGATGTCATAGAAACCCGAAGACGTTTGACCAACCTGAGGATGAATGAAGCCGATTAATATCTATTATAATTACGTTGTACAGTTACATATGAACATCAATTTTATATAATATTATGTTCTGCAATACGTTCACAAGTGAAATAACAACGCAAATAGTTTCATAAAGTGACTGGATATCTGAGTATCATTTAATCGTAAAAAGTCGTCATCATTTTCCTGTGAATATAACTATTCAAACCGATATGGTATTTCTCATTCAATGGTCCGGCCTAACATGCATGGACATTTGCTCAGTACCTTTCAAAAACCTAGAATTAATTGATAAATGTATGTATTGTACACACATATCATATAAAATTTATATTGTTGTGTAGTAAGAATGGGTTACTTGGATTACATATGGAAAATTTACTGAACACTTTGTTGAACAATATTGGACCCATGTAGCTACATCACAAAAACATCCGATATACTGCACTTAGATCTTGCCTTTCCACTGCCAGACATCCGATATACTGCACATACCATTGGCTGTGCAATGGCAGTACCCCTGATTAAAACCGAGACACTTGTCGAACACTTTGTTGAACACTGTTGAACGGTTTTTCGGCCTGTTCAACAGGTGTTGAACAAGTGTATCATTAATAATACAATGTGCATTGTAAATCTAGCTACACCTTATATAATGTACGTAACTTTATTTATGCAAATGTAATGCTTCAGATGAAGCCTGGAACACTTGTCGAACAGCTTGTCGAACACTGTTTGGCCTGTTCGACAAGTGTTCGACAAGTCCATCATTAATAAACTCAATGTGCATTGTAAATATATCACCTCATATGATGTATATAAAGTACGTACCATTATTTATGTCATTGTAATGCTTCAAATTAAAGCTTGGACACTTGTAGAGTGGCTTGTTGAACACTGTTTGGCCTGTTCGACAAGTGTTTGACAAGTCCATCATTAATAAACTCAATGTGCATTGTAAATATATCTACACCTCATATGATGTATATAAAGTACGTACCATTATTTATGTCATTGTAATGCTTCAAATTAAAGCTTGGACACTTGTAGAGTGGCTTGTCGAACACTGTTCGGCCTGTTCGACAAGTGTTCAACTAGTCCATCATTAATAAACTCAATGTGCATTGTAAATATATCTACACCTCATATAATGTATATACAGTATGTACCATTATTTATGTCATTGTAATGCTTCAGATTGAAGCTTGGCCACTTGTTGAACACCTGGTTGAACACTGTTCGGCCTGTTCGTCAAGTGTTCGACGTGTCCATCATTAATAAATTCAATGTGCATTTTAAATCTAGCTACACCTCATATAATGTACATACCTTTATTTATGCAATGGTAACACTTCAGATTGAAGCTTGAACACTCGTTGAACACCTTGTTGAACACTGTTCACCGTATCTGACCAGTGTCCGATGTTCCTCCTGTAAATAATTCTAATACATATTGCACAATATATGTATTTGTAGACACATTTGATGTATGGTTGTCAATTACACTGGCAGTTCCTCAGAATACAGCTGGGACACTGGTTGAACCCGTCACAGAGCAATGTTCAGCGCCTTCCACTCATGTTAATTTGTAGTATTACTTATTCCCAATTTGGAGCCTGTGATCCGGCTGCCTTATTGTACTTTCTGATTGGGACAACAACTTCTCACAGTCAGCTCCGCCCAGTCACACGGTTTCATAATTATTCCCAGGGCTTCAAAATTGTTCCCACAGTTTCAAAAAATTGTTCCCACGGCTTGGCAAATTAGAGTGTGACCCTGAGTTTGAGAATCCACCGTATAGAACGATTCCCTTATAGGGACTCGTAACTGTCTTGGTGTTTTTCACAATCGGAACAACATTGTCTGGCAGAGAAGGAATCTGCACAAGCTTTGGTGGATTCAGAAGCTCAACGAACACTTTGTCCAGTACACGCTTTCCATGATCAGCTTTTGATGACTGCCAACCAACAACAAATCCTTCTTGTCCCTTGGTAATGCAAAGTTCAGTTGCATCATGGTTTCTAAGCATGACTGGCATTCCAACACACAAGGATAATTTACCAGCAAAATTTTCTGTTCCACCATGGTGCACCTTCCATATTTCTCTTTGAGTATCAAAGTCTATCTCACCAGATTCATGAAGTGCTTTTGATTTGCCTTTTGATTTATTTCTTATAGATGCATCCTTTTCCTTTCCCCATCTATCAATAGAATAAAAGTTGATTAATTTCTGGTTTGTGTCTTTTGCAAATCTTTCACAGCCAAGCAAATTGATCTGATCCTTTTGAGAGTGAATGCCGCAGATGATTGGGACATTTCTGAAATTCTTAGAGGCAACATTAGGTTGATCAGGTCTTTTTCCTGCAATCCGACTTCTCAAAAATATAATGTCATTTGGAGTACACTTTCCATATCGCATATTGACCAATGCAGTTCTGAACTTTGCATCTTGGGGAGTTTGAGTCTTTTGTCTCATGTTTTCTCTGAGAATAACAACTGTGGTTACCTGATGCCAAAGCGCTTTGCCAACAGCGGTTTCCTGAGCATATGGTGTTAATCCAGAATGTGCTTGTGTACCAACTGTTCCACTATACAATGCTGATCCTCCAACAGGTGGCAATTGTGCAAAGTCTCCAGCAAATATCATGTTTATCCCACCAAATGGCAGGTCATGAATGTTTGTTGCTTTAGCAAGTTTGGCACTGATTTTATACAAGTCATGGCAAGATATCATTGAAACCTCATCAATGAATATGTAGTCAACTCCTTCTAATCTGCCCTTGAGCTGAGCAATGTTGGTGGCTTCATTTTTGCCAGACGAGTTTGGATTAATGCCTAAGAAGTAATGATATGTGGAACCATTCTGTAATGCAGCCGATGTTCCAGTTGGACCAAGGATAACAAATTTGTAAGACTCATTTGCAGCTTTAAAAAAATCAACAACAGCTTTGATCACTTGTGATTTTCCAGTACCAGCCATGCCTCTAATATGCATTTTTAGTTGTTCACTACATGATGAAGCATGATTTGCAATAATTCTAAATGCCCTATCTTGTTCTGTATTCAAGTGAAATGTTTGAACAGTAGTGTCAATCAACAGCTGTCTGTGTGCATTCTCTGCTTTGAAATTGTGCATAAAGTATGACTGGTCAACAACCATCACATTATTTTCATTGGGGTCTGAATATTGTTTGCCATGTTTATGTGACTTTGAAGGAATATTCTGGTTACGTTCTTCAAGAATTTGTTGTCTTTTGTCTTGAACTGCAGATTTCCATTGAGATGCTGACTTATGCACTTCCACATCAAGTGGATTTATGTTCACTGCTACATTGCCTTCTGGACAGGCATCTAACCAACCCACGTTTCTAACAACATTTTCTGTAGATTCCATTTGTGCTTTGATCAATCTGCCATGACTTCCAAGGTCAGTGTATTTGTTTAGATGATATTCTCCATCTTGACCATCTTGACCATCTGCTGCATAATCTATGTCTTCACCATTTTGACCATAGTCATCATCCAGATGTGATATCATGTCTCCAGTCATAAACTGTGGGCATGTGCCATCTGGTAACATTTCACCCTTCTTGAGTTGTGCTGAAAAGTCATCTCTGGCATCATTGCATTCATATCTCAAATTAAAATGGTCCATTATTTGTATTTGTCTTTTGGTAAATTCGTGAGTGTCAAATGCTTCATCTCAAGATTGGTCCTCTAATTTCAAGTCATGACCGGATCTCCATGGTTTAAACAAGGTTAACATGGTTGTGCAATAATATTCTCTATCTCCTCTGTCACGTCTGGGAAGTGAACCACCGATGAAATTTGGAACCAAATGATATTGTTCATGGAAGTTGATGCAATGTGTTTCATAAAGTGGATGATCTTGCAGGAACAATACGTGTTCTACATTGTCAGAATGCATACTGTCTGTTTCATCTGTGTAATCATCATTGTCTTGATCAAATAATATGTTATCCTTATCAATATTGAGATCATCAGAATCAACATCGGTTTCAGAATGAGTAGTAGTTGGTGCTCCAAAAAAACAAGCATTAGCTGAATCTTGTAATGCTGGCTCTAAAAGTAATTCATCTTCACTGTGAATTTCATCGTGAACTATTTTTCTTTCGATTTTAACTTTTTTGGCACATTGAATCCATTCATATAGATTGACATCCTCAAACATTTGAGGTCTGTAAATGTAATCATGCACCATTGATGTTCCAACAAAAGTGCCTTGCTGATTTCAGAGGACTACTCTGTCTGGCTCACTTGACATTTCCGTATCACCATCTGTTTTCCAAGCATTCAACACTTCTCTGACATAATTTTTCCAATACACAGGAATAAACTTGTGGCTGGTGTAATGATCAGGATTCCCCAGCAAATATAGAGCTGACATGGGTCCACCTATTTCCAGTTTGGCTGTTAATGTATTGATAATTTGTGTTATTAATTTTCTAGCTTTTTCTTTTCTCTGCATTGACCCACTAAGCATCTCAGAATTTCTGTCAAATACACTTCTGATAGTATCAAATATGCTATAAGTTTTCAGCCCTGGTTTGGTTATATAGTCAGATATGTATGCCAAAATGGCCTTGATAGCTGTGCCAGATAGAAGACTTGTGATATCAGTGTTGCAATGTAATAGAAATGTTACAAGTGGGGTTAATGTGTTGATCCATGCTTCACCCTTTTTCACATTCAGTGCACCGGTCTTTGGGTCAACTTGAGTAGATTCAAACAATGGTCTTGGAAATCTAGCTTTGCATTTCCCATGTTTGTTCATGCAGGTGGGTCTGTCTTTTCTGTTGACTTTCTCAGCATTAGACTTGTATCTACCACAATTATGAACATTGGAGTGAAGTATCAAATCATCCACAGTGTTTCTGAATCGGTTCCACCATGACTCAACATTCTTGCATTCATTGCATTCAGATTGATCATTCAAGTCTTTGTGTTTGACATTGCACAGAGGAGGTGGCATTTCAGGCAAGATTTGAGTTGGATTTTTGTAATCTTTTTTCATGGATTGAGCATTTACTTTGGCTGTTACTTCATCAATTGTGCCAGTCATAAATTCACCAATATGAACACTTTCAAGATATTCAACAAATCTTTTTTGAAAGTCTGAGTTGGAATCCATGATTCTATCTCTGATCTCTTGTGGCGACAAGCATGCTTTGAGCCATAACATCATATGCATATGAAGAGTTAATCGTCCTTGCTGTTCAACAGCACCATAATATGCATGTGTATCCCCATAAATTCCAGAGTGATTTGATCCAGCTCCGAGCACATGTTTGATAAATAACTTAACCATAAAATGAAAGAATCTTGCACCAGCCACAGGATTTTGGGCAATAAGTCTGTATCTCTCATCGTAGTCTCGCAAGTTTGGGGAAAACTCCTCTTTGGTGTCAGCAAAATATAAACATAGTGGATGCATGATATCTGCAGGTGAAAAGGTGATAAACCAAGATGGGGCCCCACAGAATGACATCAGAGCCCAGATTTCATTTCTCATATATTTTTTATTTGTCAAAGATCCTTATACACATGGTCAATGTCTTTGATCAGCTGGAAACAAAGCTTTTCCTCATCAGTGTCAGGTTTGACATGTACACCCTCTTCTATCTTTCTGGAGATGTAATTCAGAACACCAACATCGACATCCATGAGCCTCTGGGATATCTGATCAAACTTTGCTTTCTCAGCCAATAAATAGCCTCCAGTAGTTGCCTGTTTGATTTGTTCATGATTAAATGCAATCAATGGAAAGTGTGGGTCTCTCTGAAAACGCTTGTCATAGTACATTAACAAATGTCTTTTATGTGCAATATCAGACAGAGATCCTTGCTTTATATTATTTCCAATACCACCAAGTCCATATGGAAACAGCCAAGGCATCATTTGTGGAAATAACTGTGGGTTGCCATAGATTGACTGTGGATCTTTGTCATGTCCAATAGCAAGCACCATGCGGTTGCTCTTCAAATGTTTCAAAGCAATGGCCTTTAATGCTTTGACACTCTTGGTTGAATATTCCTCACCAGTCAAGCCATGAACAACAAATGGACATTTGCCAGTTTCTGTTCCTTCTTCAGTTTCCATATCATGAACTGCAGTTGATTCTGGACTTTTGTTGGTGAATGACTGGCGGTAATCAACAACCACTGGTATATCATTTTCAGGATATTGATTTAAATTCTCTTGCGATATTTCCAAGTCAAAGTAATCACAGTGATTTAACTTTAGCCAATTCAAAGCATTGGCTACTTTGTTTCTCCTAACAAGCAGAGGTGTTCTTTCAAAGTCAGACTTGGTTGGTTTGCATGGACCAGTGTAAATAAAGGCCAGAACTTCATCTAATTCATCAGCTGGAGGTGGCAAAATATCATATAGTTTTGGAACTGGATTTGCAAATGTAATTACATTGGCTCTCATCTTGTGCATGCCTGAGGAGACTCTGACAATGCATCTATTGTGTCTAACCCTTGCAATTATCAACTGTTCAGCATATGATAGATTTTGTAAAGCTGCTGGCACATCACCAATCCACAGACCATTTGCAAGTGCATGAAGAGGTTGTTTTCCATTCTTCAATGACTTTTGACATGAATTGCATATATTATCTAAACTATCAATTAAAATGGGTTTATCAATGTCTTGCATTGGATTTTCAACTGAAAATCTTTCTTGTTGAGTAGCTGAAGCTTGTATTAACAAAGTTAAATCTAAATCAAGTGAGGATAATTGTGATAAATTTTGAACAGTTGTTAATCGTCCACAAACTGCACAACCTGCTTCTGTAAATTCATTTGGACTACTTTCTCTACAAAAGTTTGATATAATAGTGTGTTGCAAGGATTGAGATGGAGGTAAAGGAGGAAATTCTTCTTTGTCTCTGTAGGACTGTGCTGCAATTTGATTTTGCTGTTTGTATTTGTCAGGATTATTGTGACGAAAATTTTGAACTGCTTTTTGCTTAAAAAGTATATATTTCTCTGAATCCTCAGATGAATATCTTTGAACAGCGGCGAGGTTTTGTTGTTGAGATCTCTCTGGATGTTCCAAGCAATATTTTTGAACTGCTACAAGATTCTGTTGCTGGTATTTATGTGGATGTTCTGATTTATATCTGTTCATAGCTGCAATATTTTGTTGCTGATGTTGCTCAGGATGTTCCAATTTATATCTTTGAACAGCTGCATTATTTTGTTGCTGATGTTTTTCTGGGTTTTCCAAGTTGTATCTTTGAACAGCTGCAATATCTTTTCGGTGATGCTTCTCATGATGTTCCAAGTTATGTCTTTGAACAGCTGCAAGATTTTGTTGCTGATGTTTTTCAGGGTTTTCCGAGTTGAATTTTTGAACAGCTGCAAGATTTTTTCGGTGATGCTTCTCAGGATGTTCCAAGTTATGTCTTTGAACAGCTGCAAGATTTTGTTGCTGATGCTTCACAACATTATTTTTATTGTATTTTTGAACAGCGAAAAGATTCTGCTGGTAATATTTGTCAATGTTTTTATTGTGTGATCGTTTTACAGCTTCAATGTTAGCTGTACTCTTTTTCGCCAGTATCTCTAGCTCATCTGTAAACTCAAATACTGAAACATAAGAAGAACAGTCAATGCACTTGTGATTTACAATTTCAGTTTGAATTTCTGCATGTTTCATTTTTGCTGGCAAATAAATGGAATGACACGCAGCAATGAATTTAAGATTTGCAATGGTTAATTTGTCAACTAAAATTGCTAGTGAAATGTCCAATACTATAAGAAAATCATTAGAAAAATTCTGAAGAGTCATATCCTGCTTAGATATGTATGATTTAAATGTATAACGTCCTGTTTTTCCTTGATGAAGTGGAAAAGATTTTAATCCAAGTTCTGATATGGTAAAAACAGGTTTTTTGCCACCACCCACATATGTCCTAGATATATGATTGTCGTTATCAATATTTCGAGATGATATGGCTATATCATGGAAGTCAAATGGCTTTGCTGCTTTGCTCAGCAATAATATCCAAGTAGCAAAATGCCAGGCTATGGTCCCTATACCAAACCATAATATAGTATACTGCAAGAATAGTATAGTTGACATAAAATACCCTGACTGAGATAACAAAGAACCTATCATTGCTTTGCATTGACCAGACAGGGATAATGATGCATTCAACTGTTTGAACAGAGAAAACGACCCACCCAACTGTCTGGGCAGAGAAAAGGACACGCCCAACTGTCTGGGCTGTGAAAACGACACGCCCAACTGTCTGGGCAGAGAAAAGGACACACCCAACTGTCTGGGCAGAGAAAAGGACACGCCCAACTGTCTGGGCTGTGAAAACAATATGCCCAACTGTCTGGGCAGAGAAAAGGACACACCCAACTGTCTGGGCAGAGAAAAGGACACACCCAACTGTCTGGGCAGGGGGAAAAGTGTCTGGCAAGTAATATTAAACCAATCTGCTAAACACGGTGAAGTACTTAGTACATTCAGTAGATCTAGAGGTAGTTAGATTTACTGACTGAATCCCTCCCAAAGCAATTGGCTAACTCCATAAACATTTTTACTGGTTTTTCCATCGATGTGAGCTTCGGCAGACAACCGCTAACATAAATCAAATTAGTAATGGAAATATGTTGAATCCTGATATAAATAGGACCTGTGGGTGATTCAATTGTAATAGAATGGTCAGCAACACAAGTAGCAGTAGGATAAAGCTTTTGAACGTCATAGGGATGTAGTTCGAGTTGAGACAAAAGGTTTTTCAACCTTATTACATAATGAATTATTAATTGTACTTAATTGTACGTTTTGAGTAATAACTTCAACAAGTTGTTTTGAGCTGCAGCTTGACAAGTTGACCTACATGAGTCACTGGGTGATTTACTTGCTTGGATACATTACAAAGAGCAAACAGGGGACTGGGACATATATTTGATGCAAATTTTTTTTTTACAAAGGGCAGTCACGAATTAACCACTGTCCACCGAAGAACTCACCACCCAACCAGTGAAGTTCACCACCTAACTGACTGAAAGTCAACTGATGTTTACACCTACTGCAGGTTACCACTATGTCCGACCGTTTTTGAGAAAACGACCATGTTCGAATTCGGCCACAACCGGAGCATTGGGGGGGGACCTCTTGTCCCCATGGGTGGATTTGGGGGTGGCACCAAGTGTAACGAGTGCCCTTGACGCTGTCGTTAGAAAATTGGACGTACACTATGTCTGTGTGGCGACCGATTGAAAAAACGGTGGGGACGGTGTCCCGGATGGCAAGATCGAATGGAAATCGTTCGACAAGGTTTCTTTGTGCCATGCTGAGGGTGAAGTTCGTAATGAGAATGGGTTGAAACTTAGTTGCCGTAAATGCAACCAAATTGTTGAATTTAAAACTTAGGACAAAGTGAGCAACTCAGTTGAGAAAAACAAAAGACAAAAAACTTACTGCTTCACCACCCCAGCCAAGTCCTGGTAGCTTCGAGGCATCTTGACCAGGGCACCACATGACATGACCCAAAGGGTCACATCCCTCTCCCGAAGAAAGTTTGCGACCCTTCGCGGGATCAGGAGGTCAAAAAACTGATATTTGATACAGACAATTAGAATAAGGATGCCACGACAAAGAAAGCTCACCTCCATCACAGAAGTACACAATTTCGGACCGATAAATAAATCCCCGGTTTCATCATGTGAATGCGTGGTTATGAAAATTACAATCCGAGATGAGCAGTGTCTAATTATGATAAGTAAATGGAGCAAAGTATGCAGTACAAATAAACGTACTGGTATTGGCTGCAAATTTCGGCAACCCGCTTTGCATGCAGTTCCACATTTGAATCATCGGCAAGATCGAATTCCACCTCAGCAAACCGGAGAGCAGACTCGGCAAGAAATCCTGACATGTAGGATGCGAGGACAGTAGCAGGGGCACCAGTGTTAGATGTCCCAGAGAGCACAAAGTGCACGATCAAAAGGGTGTCATGGGACACCTGGGAGTGGGCGTGCATTTGAAATCTGCTGGTGATTTGGACGGGAGACGCGATCGCAGGGATATGAGCGGTGGGATCGAGGGAGTTGTTGACGTACGCAGGACCATTCAAGACGTAGAGGGCCTAAGTCGTTCATTAGTCTTGGTTACGATTAAATAAGTAATATACTCACATGGTAGGGCTCACAATGACGGCCTGTAAAATTCGATTCATGGCATGACGGGCAGACGAAGATGGAAGGTATCACAGCCGGATTGGCATGGATGTCCACACATGATTCACAGACTGACCATGGACAGTACTCACAGACCATGAGCAGTCCACCGTTCAGGCAGATGTAGCAAAACTGTGAGAAGGTCAGTTACAGGTGAAAAACGTTTTAAAAGGTAAGCACAGATGTCATTCTTGCCATCAGAGGGTGGGGGGGGCAACGGAGTCGCAGAGTCAGAGGACACAACGAGACGGACTGCTGGAATGGAAGCCGGTGCAGTTTTCTCAGTTTTGTCAGATTTTCGGGGAACAACACCACCAGTGGAGTTCTTTGCGGTTTGTTTCGTGCGGGGCATTGTTGAACAGAATATCACTAAGTCCAAACTCAATGTGGTAAAAGGTTTATATCAATGTGAAATCATTAGTATTGTACTGGCATTCCTTCCCTGTGAAAAGTCACAAGTGTAAAATATTTTTAGATATAATAATTAATTCCATTTATAGGCATTTGCAAATGATATGAGCATACTATTATTACTGATGAAAAGACAATTTATAATAAAAGGACGACGAAGTATACCAAATTATTCTACACCACGTAAATATTTTTTAAACTGGCGACTTTGGCCCCCCCCCACAGCATACGCCGCTTGCCGCCATAACCCATCACGGCGACCATTAATTTCTGTATCAAATGCCATGCCCCAAACTCTTGCTAAATTCGGTCGTTTGAACCGTGGGAAAGTCTGAGTCATCATTATTAAACGCGCTTGCTTTGCCCTCTCTTCAACGTTTCAACGTTCAACGTTCACAAGACATATATTCCTTAGACTCATTACTTTCATGGTTTCCCTAGCTCACTACAAAATTTGATAACCCACGCCAGCTGGAGCACTGACGGTAAAGTGAAATGTTTTTTTTTTGAACGGTGGGAAAGTATTACTAATCATTGTTTGACGCGTCGACGTGTTTTGCGGTTGTCACCGTTTAGCTCTTTAGTAAAGGTCAGTACTTGTACTTTTCTTGTAGCTTCGTTATGGTCATTATTATTCCTAGTTGTGTAGCCTGGAAGGATGGCCGTCTAGGCCATGGAAGGCGTGATCGTGCAGTCTGTGCACAATCCGCTTCCACCCTTCCAAAACCAACTGAGGGGATGGCCGACTGGGCCACGGAAGGCATGGTCGTGCAGTCTGTGCACGGCCCTCCTCCAGTCCCGGACGTTATTTATGGCAGATGTCACAGAGGGTGGCCATCTGGGCTGTGGGGGTTGTGATCACGCAGTCTGTGAGCGGTTCACCTCCACCCTCTCAAAATGATTGAAGATTGGTTGAGGATATCATGGAGGGTGGTCATCGGGGCCACGGGAGTTGTGATCGTGCAGTCTGTGCATGATTCACTCCCACCCTCTCATAATGTGTATCCGTGCCCCTGCTGGTCATGCCCCTGCTGGTCGTCTCTCGGGACCCTTCGATGACTCAAGACCGGGACTTCGTCGGATTTCCGCTGAGATGCATCAGCAGAAAGTGAGCTACCCAGCTACATGGCCTAACAAGCAGTCACTCTGGACCCATGGATAGCCTGAGCATGGGCTGTTCCGGACCTCCACTGAGACTAGCATGTACTAAATCGTGACTTGGGGGGATGGCCGTCTGGGCCGTGGGGGTTGTGATCGCGCTGTAAAGGCGAGGTCGGGGTGGCTGCGGAATAATAATCCTAAGCCTGTGGGGTCAGCGTAGAAGTGACTAGGAATAGTCTAACAAGCTTCAGTAAGATAATAGGATATAAAAGGTAAGAAGCTGCCGAGTAAACTACTGAAATCTATCGAGACCGATTGAAGCCGACGAAGCCGACGATGTCGGGTACGGCGGGTCGGGTGTCGGGTGACGAGAAACGTAGAGATTAAGACGGTAGAAGGACGGGGAGAGCGTCGAGGAAACCGACGAGTAGTATGTGCAATGGATTTTACTGAGAGACTAATTCTCAGAGAGAGGAAACGGGGGAACTGGTTTCTTATTATGAGACGGCGCTTGGGCACCGTTTTTATACTACAAATTTCTGTACCTAGATTCGGACGAGAGTCCTCAGCTGATGAGAGGAAACAAAGGAGAATAAAAATGGGGAAGTAGGAAGAGCGTTGCGAGGCGACGATGACAGGGAAAATGGGTGGAAGATATAAAAAACCGTAAAAGATGCAAAATACTTTACTATATCCCCATAAGGGAGACGCTAGGCGTGAATAAGGCAAGTCCGATGTCGGGATCCCAGTCCGATGAGATCTATCTTTGATATTTGAAGTTCCGCGAGTTTAGGAGATAGACCAACCAGGTACGTGAGCGGCCGTGCTAGTCGGTATGCATCGGGTTGCGTTGGGTTGCGTCGGGTTCGAACGTAGATTGCTAGAGACGTCGGGTTCGAGTGGATTCGCTAGATATCGATGTTACGGCCTCAGAGGGTCGAGGACCCTCTACATCTCCTTGGGTCTTCTAATAGAGACCATCCGTGGTCGAGAATATGGGGTCTCTGAATGCGGGTCGCGAATGTGGCCAATCACGTGAGCGGCCAAACAATGGCAAAGTAAAAAAAGATAAAAAAATTCTCGTTGTTGATCCGACCTTTCCTCTACACCATCACACGTTCACAATGTCCCAAGTCTACAACAACTTCCTCGCCTTCGTCGAAAGCATCGAACCCGATGTCTGGGCGGACTACAAAGAGGCCGTCAACGCGGTCACCATGTTTCATAGCGACGACCTCGTAACGATGGTGGACGGCAACGAGGGGATGGCCCAACAATGGTTAAGCGGCCGCAAGAAAGCGCTGGTGAGTTTCCTTATTGACTACGCGTGTCCTAAGATAGCTCATGTCGTCCCGCCAGCGTGCTTATAATGGAATCGTCGCGGAACTCCGAGCTGGTGGTACGAGGCCAGTAACGCCACCGTTATGGGCCGACCGCCAATCGTACGCCAACGATGTCGAAGAGTGGCTGAAAGAAGCGGCGGACCGAGAGAGGCAGGAAAAGGAAGAAGCCAGATGGCGGGCGGATGAAGAAGCGGCTACGTGGGAAGAGGAGGCCAGACGGATGGCAGAGGCAAATGCACGAGCGGAGGCGGAGAAAAGGCGAAAGGCAGCAGAGGAAAGGCGAGAGCGGCTTAGAATAGAACAACACGAGCAGCACTGGAATCAAGAAGCGGACCGGGTTGAAAGGGATGGAGCCGCGTATCGGCGGCGGCTCAGCGAAGAACGGCGAGCTGAAGCAAACGCATCGGTGAGTTCCTGTGTTGGTTCCTTTGTTCTTTAGTCACTGATCCTGGTAATAGTTCACCGGGCCGTTTCCCCTACAACCCTGCACCAACTGCGTCAAGGCTCAAGAGGCGTGTCGAGGCATCACGGGCTACATGTGCGAATGATGCCGGAGGCTGAAGAAGAGATGTACTAACGCTACACACCGGACGGGCGGGGGTCGGCGTAAGGTGGATACCGGAAAGGGCAAAGAGGTTGCGGTCGGCACGAGGAAGCCGTTGTCATTCACGACAAAGCCCATCCGCAGTAGGCCTGCCCGGGCCTCAACGAGCAAACCGCGGGTCGAGGACGTGGAGTCGGTCGAGGACAATGACGAAGACGAGGAGGAGTCGGAGGAAGAGCAGCTGACGAAAAGGCTTAGGACGGCCTCGGCAGCGAACCCGTTCGTTTTGACGATGGAAAATTACGAGCAAGTGTCGGCGCGGCTAGCGGTCCTTACGGAGGAGCTGGGAGCCCTGGGCACCAACGTCAACCGTCACCTCGTCCACTTCGGTCAAGAGTTCCAGCGGCTTCGCGTCGATCTCGAACGGTCAACCTCAAGGTTGGCGATGTTGAAGCGGGATTACGAGACCGGCCGCCTGTAAAATATATAGAAAAAAATAACGAGCCCGTTGTGTATATAAAAAAATATATTGTGTACATAAAAGACGTGTCAGCTTGTTCACCCAGCTAAGGAAAGCCGATCAGCTCCCGAAGACATAGGACTATTCGCATCATTCGTCATATCATTAGAAAACTAAGAGGAACTAAATAAAATGGGGGTATAACGTGGACAGAATATAAATGAAATGCTTAATCGTCGTCGGGTGAGGAGTCTATAGAGGGTGGGTACGTCGGATCATCAAGATCGTTTGAATCGGTATCGTTGGCATCGGGGTATTGTAAGAAGTCATCCAACGGTATCGATATTTCTGAGCGGGCGTGGTAGGGTACGACTCGGAAAGCGGCAAATCGAGATTTAGAAACCGCACCGTCGAGTTCGGCGAGTATGTAGGATCCGCCTTCTGTTTTCCTGACGACAACCATGGGTCCAAAGTACCGCGGTTTTGCTTTACGATCGAGAGACATTTCGATACGTGAATTTCGAACGAGAACGAGGTTGCCGGGTTCGAAGTCGAAAACTTTGATCGTGTTGGCGTATTTCTGCTCGAATTGCCAGGCGGACGCGAGCCGAGATTTGGTAAGCTTTTCTTTGACCCGATTGAGGTCGGCTTCTCGTTTACGAAGTTGTCGGGCACGGATGACTATGAGGTCGGTCGTAGACATCGTATCTTGCGTCGGAACCATGTACGTAGCTTCGGCAAAATCGAATGGAAAAAGCGGTTCTACTCCGTGTGCGATGTAGTAGGACGAGTATCCAAGGCTTTTGTGTGTCGTGACTCGTTCGGCCCAAAATACGGAGTGGGTTACGGTGTGCCATTTCTTTTCATCTCCGTCACAACTTTTCATAATGGCCTCCCGGACATCTAGGTGGCGATGCTCAACGGGTCCATTCGCTTGTGAGTTATAGGGCGAAATGCGGATGTGGCGGATACCGTAGCGGGAGGCGAGATAGTCGAGCGCTTCTACGAACGGCTTGCCGTTGTCGGTAACGATTTCTTCGAGAGCGCCCCAATGGCATAAGATGTCTTCGAACAAGAACGTGCCGATGGTGGAGCCGGTCTCGCGGCGTAACATGCGGAACTCAGGGTAAGCGGACAGGGAGCAACGGGCTTGGACAATGTATCGATAGCCGCCGGATTGTGGCATAAACATTGTGTCGACATACACTTTACGAAATAGTGAGGCCGGTGTAGCGACGGTGGGCAGAATGTGATGATAACGCATTTGCCGTACTTGGCACTGATGGCAAGACCGGACATACCACTTGACGTCGTGGTCGAGGTGCGGCCACCAGAAACGGTCGAGTAGCCGAGCACGGACGGAGAATATACCTTTGTGGCCGAGAGAGTCGTGAGCGTCTTTGAGTAACTGAAGCCGGCGGTCGGGCGGTATGACGAGTTTGTGTTTTCCGTGATGGTCTTTGCGCCAAAGCTTGTTATCGGTGACGAAGAATTCAAGGGCATATCGTAAGAACAGACGGTATTCTTCGTCCGTGAAGTTCGCGGGTCGGGTTAGATCTCGTAACCAAGTCTCAACAAGAGCAAGACGAGCGTCAGCCGCGCGGGCTTTATCGGATTGCGGTATGTCAGAAACAGCTTCCTGATTTGTGTAGACGAGGACGGCGGGTAATTCTTGGAGTCGGTCGGCTGTGGCACGGCAGCGGCCGCATACGGCAATCGGCTTAGACGGTATGGGGACGGGTCGGTAGTTGACGACTTCCATAAAGAAACTGTAGGAGTGGTCGAGCCAATCGTCGGAATCGTTGATCTCCTCGGGGTCTTCTGCAGCGCGGGGACGTTGGGAGAGTCCGTCGGGTGCACCGTGTGCGGAAGCGGGTACGTGAACGAGTCTAAAGTCAAATAAGAGCACGCCGGCTATCCATCAGTTGATCGTTGCATTGGGCTGAATGTCGGGGTTGTTGAGCATCCCTTTTATGTACTTCGCGTCGACTTCAACAGTGAGGTTGCGGACGCCGATGATGAAGATTTGGTAGGCGCGGAGGGCCCTGAAGAGGCCGTAGAGTTCGAGCTTGGACTGGGAGTATCGGGCTTCGCGTTCGTTCCACGATATTGAACCAAAGCGATTCGGATAACGTTTTCTGTCAGCACGGATCTGCATGAGAACGAAGCCGACTCCAAGGACGGATGAATCAACGGCGAGAATCACTTCCCATTCACGCGTGTAGTCAATAGCGCGCAGCGCTGGCGATGTAATGACGGCGTTTTTGAGGTAGTCGACGGCGGTCTCTTCTTCTTCACCAAATTCGAAGGGTATACCTTTGCGGGTAAGACGGACGAGGGGTCGGGAGTGGAGCGAGAAGTCCTTGATAAAAATACGCAAGACGCCGCAGATACCGAGAAAGGCGCGAACTTCGGTGAGGTTGGTCGGCAGTGGCCAATCGCGAATCTTCTGTACTTTGGAGTCGTCGGCTACTCTTCCTTCGTATGTGCATCGGTGGCCAACAATGATGACTGAGGGTCGACACAACTCGAGTTTTTTGCCGTTGAAGGTACCGCCGACATAGCGGAAACGCTGAATGACGTGGTTGACACCTTGGAAGTGCTCCCAAATGAAACGTCGAATTGCTGGGTTCTCGGGTATAGTCTCGTAGGTACCGTCGGGTTGCTCGTAACGGGTTGGAGGCCCTTTGACGGGAATATCGTCCATATACGGAACGGCAAGATGAGGGATTTCGTCACGGAGGATGTACGTGGAGTCACCGTGTAGGATCTGCGGGGAATTTGTGTATCCCATAGCAATCCGCGTAAGTCGAAGCATTCCGAGTGGAGACTGAAAGGTCATATAGTCCCGAGACGAGGGGTGGACGAGGTGTTGGTCGAAAGAGACGAAGAGGTCGAAGGAAGCGTAGCAAGAGTGGCCGCCAAAGGCCTCGGCCAAGTGCTCGGTCATGGGCGGTATGGCGGGATCGCGGATAGTGACGGCGTTAAGCGGCTGTAGATCGTGGACGATTCGAAGAGACTTCCCATCCTTTTTCAAAACGCAGAACCAGCGGGAGCGGTATGACGAATTCGAGGGTTCATAGGTACCAGCGTTAATTTTGTCTTTGATGATGCCAATGACTTCGTTAAGGATGCCGGGTGGGATTGGGATATTGCGATGGACCCACAGGTCGTGCGGTACGGTGGGAATGTGAATCGGCGGGAAGTAGTCTGTATTGAACTGGCCTTTCTCGGATTCGTTCCAGGCGAAGGCGGCTTCTTGCGTTTTGATGATATGGTGGCCGAGTTTTTCTTCCTCAGGCCAAAGGAATCCATCCGAGTTCATCGGCATCGCGTCGTGTCGTTCCTGGGTATAGCGGGTGCCGGGTGTAAAGTCGGGCGGGTGAGTCGGGAGCGTGGGTAAATCGGCTAGCGGGTCGCCGGTGATCTCGCGTATGATACGGTATTCGTCGGGGAGAGTGGTAGAAATTGGGCGGATACGATCGGCTACCTTCTTATACTTTTTCTTGGTAACAACTCCTTTTAGGTCCCTGGTAGGGGGTGTGGTATACGAGATATAAGTAGCGTGTTCAGTAGAGGCTTTGTTACAAATATTTGAAGAAGAAATATGTGACGCAGGAGCGGAGACGGAACAAGACGAAGGAGGGGTATCGGTAGTACGTAGCTGATTTTGTACATCGGTCAACAATGAAATGTACTGGGCGGCAGTCTGAGGCTGAGACGAAGAGAAATCTAAATCGATAGAAAAACATAAGTCCTCTTCTAGGGGAAATGGCAAAAGGGAAGCATAGTTCGTGGTATAGGTGTGGTCGCTTTCGAGTGGCGGCTTCTCATCTCCTGGTGCGTCCTTCCCGAGAGGTATCTCCAGGTCCTCGACTTCTAAAAATCCGGTTTTCCGGTGTCAGACCGCTCTCGTTGGTTCTTTTGGTTGTGCTCGATGGTGGGCAAGGTGACGACGGCACTGGTGTTTGGATCTGTGATCGTGACTTGTTGTTCTCCGTTTTTATAATCCTTCGTAAGGGCCTCGGAAAGCGTGAAGAATGGGCGGCCGATGAGGATCTCGTAGGGGGTGTCGTCGACGACTTGGACTTGGAGGAAAAGATCAACGTCGCCAAAAGTGAATTTTAGGTTGGCGATCCGGCCGAGGGTGTCGTTGTCGCTTTTATTTGCCGACTGCATCCGCATCTTCATATTTTGGAGGCCGTAACCGAGTTTCTCCCAAATATCGCGCCGCATGCCGATGATCATGGAACCGTTGTCGAGGACGCACTCGAATACGAATTTGCCGTTGATGAGCGGGTAGACCGCACGGAGAGGGACTGAGTCGCGGCCGACGACGAGCGGGACGTTTTCCTGACAGTGTTGACAAGCGCGAGTGGGGATTTCGGGTGCGTGAAAATGGAAGACCTCGACGTTGTTACTCTCGGTGGTGACCTTTTTCGACGTAGTGAGGTCCTTCATGTGACGGCGGGCGTCGGACGACATGGCTAAAAGTTCTCGCTGCGAAATGCAGACTTGAGAATCGAGCGCACGGTCGATGACGGATTTGGCGATACCGGGATCTTCGATGGGGGCTTGGTAGCGGTATTGGGGGTGCGATGCGGGAAGGTTCTGGGGAGTGCGCGGTACAAGGGCGGTCAGCTTGGTCGGCCACATGTTCGAAGGGGGGACTATGGTGATCGGCTGCTCGTTGATAGGTCTGGCCATTTTCTCGGCGGGTTTCACGGCGGGGACGGACGTGGAAGTGGCGGGCAGATTGGGAAACGTTTCTCTAGACTTGCCTTTCGCCTTAGAGGGGATCTCTACGCCGTCAAATCTAACCCATTTACGAAGCCGCTGCACTTCGGCTTCCAGAACCTTGATTTGTTCGTTGTCGTTGTCGATGTCGGACGTCGTGGACTGAAAGATGTCGGCATACTCGGTGGTGACCTCTGGTTCATAGGTGGGTACTTCGACGGTGGAGACGAAGTGAGCTTTGACATGAGGCGGCGGGTCGTGTTGGAACGGTTCTGTGGGGTTACGGGCAGGGGGAGCACGGTTGCCGGGGTTCTGTGCGTGCCACGCGTCGAAGCGTTCCCTCATATTTTTGCCAACGATAGCCTTTGGAAGATACATTCCGTTAGGCAACACGATGCGGCCGTGCTCGTTCTTGCCGCATATTCCGTCTCGAGTGTACTGCTCGCAGATGGGACAATCGCGTATACGATGGAACGGGTCGTCGCAAAAGAGGCAGTTGAAGTTGGTGAAACCCTGTCCCGCGGTGGTCAGCTTAGTCCTATTTGCACACGGCTTTGGGGGGTTGTTACGTTCGGTGAGGGCTTGCGTGAGGACGGCGGGTTGTTGCGAAACGAGACGAAAGAGGTCAGATACGTTAGGTTCGACCGGTTCCACTTTAGGAATGACCGGGTCA
Source organism: Hygrocybe punicea (assembly GCA_963556145.1). NCBI lineage: Eukaryota > Fungi > Basidiomycota > Agaricomycetes > Agaricales > Hygrophoraceae > Hygrocybe > Hygrocybe punicea. The sequence continues at coordinate 4,491,711 of OY744470.1, forward strand.
TAGCGAGCAGGTGGCGGGTAGCGGGTGGCAGGTTCTATTGGAGTCGAGTACCGGATGGCGGCAGGCGACGTTGACGATAGACGAGAGACGGTGGACGGTTCGGCCGCGGTTCCGGCCAGCAGGAAGTGGGCGCAATTGTGGAAGTCCTGGAAGTCGTAAGGGTCGCTATGGAAATGGTTCGGCTTTTGGTACTGCAGACGGTGGAGTGGTACCGAGGTACCACTCCGGGGGCTCACGCAGGACTCGAGGGAAAGGTCGACTGGATAGGAAGGATGGACTGACTACTACATCTGGAAGGCTACTAACTAGGTCAAACCGTGGGAACCTGATCACGTGACTGACCAGGCACAACTACTACAACGGGTTTTGATGTCCTTTTTAAGCTCGACATGGAAGCCGTTCTCGTACGCGATGTTGCGTTCTCGGGGAGAGATCCGACCCTTGTCTAGAAGAAACCCTGAGATCCGGATGAACTCGCGGTAATATTCGCCAAGTTCGGCGCGGGTACGGATACCATAAGCGGTTTGGGTGTGCGTAAGATGGTCGAGATCCGCCATAGTGTACCGGTGATCGTCTTCCGTGCCCGGGTATAGCACGAGTACGCTCCTTTTGAATGCGGCATAATCGACGCCGGTCGCGCTAGGTAAACTTGCCCAAAGCTCGTAGTCGCTAAGCGACGCGTAGCGCAGACTATGCTTGATGCGTCCTGCGTCGTCGAGAGCGGCATCGGCAGCAAGTATCTCGACTTCTTCGAAGAAGCGGTTTAAATTGAGCGGGTTCCCGTCGAAGGTCGGGGCCGTGGAGTGACCGCGAGCGGGCATTTGTCGTGGAGTAACATGGGGAGCGGTAACGTGGGGAGTGGTCGAAGATCCAGAGGTCGAAGTCATTGTGGGTGGAAGGAGCTGAGATGTCGATGAAGCGGTTGTCGGGTGTACGATGAGCGGGTCGGGTAACGTGGGCGATGATGGCGTGGACGAAGACGAAGACGGGGACGATGACGATGACGGAGTTTTCGATGTCGAGAGCGAAGACGTGGACGGGGGTTCTAACGAGGTCGAAGTCGGGGACGTAGGCGATGCGGGTGTCGAACTGAGATCGGATGAGTCGGGTGTGATGGTAATTATCGGTATATCAACCGATTCGAGACTGTCGGATGAAAGATATAGGGGGGGTGTTTGACCCTGAGACGAGCGGGAGGTTGTTATGTCGAGCGAGGTGGTCGGGTACTAGCTGGAAGAAGTCGTCGTCGATTGTCGGGTCGAAGGCGGCTAAAGAGAGTTCTTGTTGAAGAGTTCTTCGAGGAAGATCTCGAAGACGACGGTCAGAGGGAGGGATACGGGAAGAGGAAGCTATGGTGGTGCTAGACTATTCCTCGCGGTGGGCTCCAGATGTAAAGGCAAGGTCGGGGTGGCTGCGGAATAATAATCCTAAGCCTGTGGGGTCAGCGTAGAAGTGACTAGGAATAGTCTAACAAGCTTCAGTAAGATAATAGGATATAAAAGGTAAGAAGCTGCCGAGTAAACTACTGAAATCTATCGAGACCGATTGAAGCCGACGAAGCCGACGATGTCGGGTACGGCGGGTCGGGTGTCGGGTGACGAGAAACGTAGAGATTAAGACAGTAGAAGGACGGGGAGAGCGTCGAGGAAACCGACGAGTAGTATGTGCAATGGATTTTACTGAGAGACTAATTCTCAGAGAGAGGAAACGGGGGAACTGGTTTCTTATTATGAGACGGCGCTTGGGCACCGTTTTTATACTACAAATTTCTGTACCTAGATTCGGACGAGAGTCCTCGGCCGATGAGAGGAAACAAAGGAGAATAAAAATGGGGAAGTAGGAAGAGCGTTGCGAGGCGACGATGACAGGGAAAATGGGTGGAAGATATAAAAAACCGTAAAAGATGCAAAATACTTTACTATATCCCCATAAGGGAGACGCTAGGCGTGAATAAGGCAAGTCCGATGTCGGGATCCCAGTCCGATGAGATCTATCTTTGATATTTGAAGTTCCGCGAGTTTAGGAGATAGACCAACCAGGTACGTGAGCGGCCGTGCTAGTCGGTATGCATCGGGTTGCGTTGGGTTGCGTCGGGTTCGAACGTAGATTGCTAGAGACGTCGGGTTCGAGTGGATTCGCTAGATATCGATGTTACGGCCTCAGAGGGTCGAGGACCCTCTACAGCGCAGTCTGTGCACGGTTCACCTCCACCCTCTCAAAAACGGTTGAGGATGTCACGGAGGGTGGCCATCTGGGCTGTGGGGGTTGTGATCGCGCAGTCTGTGTGTGGTTCACCTCCACCCTCTCAAAATGATTGAAGATTGGTTGAGGATATCACGGAGGGTGGTCATCGGGGCCACGGGAGTTGTAACCCCTTCCACCCTTCACCTTTAGGGTACAGCTTTAAATATTTTGAAATCATAATATTTCTTGAAGTCGTGTTTTTTTTCATTAAATAACAAGTTGGCCCATCACGTGACCTGTAAAAAAGTTTTCTGCTGTTCAAGTCAGACCGCTATACCAACGCCATGCAAACCCATTCTATGGTAAACAATATACCTCTCAGCTAGAGAGTCTAGATAGCCAGTTACTTAATCTAATCTGTCAGACTCAGGCCATCTCCGCTGATAATTCATTCAATTTTGAACAATTGTTGGGCAAAGCAGTACAATCAGAAATCAGCAACCAGGAGGACGACACAGAGGACTATCCGTTCCAATCCATATGTCCGGTGGACCAACCCCATGCCCTTGCACCGTCTGACCACGATTCCAATGTGGATATCAGCTCCGATGAACATCAGGCTCCTGCGTCGTCCACGACCACCCCTATTTCTCGTAAACCACTTCCAAAATCTGTAAAGGAACATCGGAAACAACAAAGTAAACAAAAACGCCAAATGAAATGACAGCAAGAACGGAGTAGTCATTCCTTCGGCGATTATACGGTCCGTCCTTCCACTATGAAGAAACATATCAACGAGGTCAATAAAGTCACTGCCGATCTTGACCTCGACGTCGAAGCTGTACCAGTCTCAAAAATTGGATATACTGCGGTCAACTCGGAGGGGTATGGGAGGACTTTTACTTTGGAGGAAATGGTGGGTTCCGACTCCGTATTCAAGTTTACCCTACACCATTGGGATGGAAAGTAAGTCTCATTCCCATTACTGGTGATCAAAGCTCATTATACAATAATAGAGAGTCATTTCCTATTGAAAACCAAGAAGGTCTTTTGATAGTTGTCATGGTAGGTCGACCGGATGGTGAGCTAGGTCAGAAGATGCATCGAGACGCTGCGGAAGCCATGGCCCATGCTAGGATGTTAGCTAGCTTCTCAGTCACCCAAGAGAGTCATAGACGCGGCGTTTTCTATGTGCTAAGCCACGGGGCATCGTATGGGGGGGGACAGAAGGCAAACTCCATTTTTGTATTGCCGATTCATCTACTGATTCCTTCCCTGAGTAGACGCCTGGGAACCTTTGCAATAGCGCTAAGGATAGTGAAATCCTCACGATGCTCATTAATCACCCTGCAATTAGGGGATTTGCAGGATTTGCATCAGGAGCATTTTCGACATGGATGCCAAAGCTGTATTCCTATTACAAGGAAAAAATGGGAGCACTGTATGAGAGGTATCCCGAGTTGGCAAGGACATTCGACAACAGCATATGGTCAACCAGCACGTTCAATTTCGGACCACAGACAGTATGCTTCGACCACATCGACTTCAAGAATTTGTCTTTTGGGATGTGCTCCATCACCCCACTGGGCGACTTCGATCCGACACTTGGGGGCCATCTCATCCTTTGGGATTTGAAGATGGTTATCGAGTTTCCCGCTGGGACCACCGCCATTATTCCTTCCGCCATCCTCCGCCACTCCAACACCTCCATTCAAAAGGGGGAAACGAGAATGTCCTTCACACAGTACACGGCAGGGGGCTTATTTAGATGGGTGGAATATGGGTTCCAGACTGTTGGTGAGCTGCTGGCTTCGAAAAAGTGGGCTAGAAAAGAATTGGAAGAAGAAGGCCCCGCTAGATGGCAAATGGGACTTGGACTTTTTAGTAATCTCAAGGAGCTTCTGGGGCAGTAGAATAACAGGCTGTTCGTTTTATAAGAAGGTGTTATGTTGAATTGAATTACAGGTGTGGAAAAACTTTTTCACCAAAGGAAAAACTTTTTCACCAAAGGGAAACCGTGACGAATTCAATGTCAAAAATGCTCTCATGAAAGAAAGCTAAACGTTTCTTCGAGAGCAGATATAGCGGTATATTGGGTTTTCAAACAACCCGACGGATTCTGAATAATAAATACATGTAAAAAATTATGTCCAAGCCGACAATTTGCTAAGCCCTAGTCCTAGTCCTCCTTGGCTAAAACAATGACCCACTGAATGTTTAGAGAGAGCTGCTTGGTCAAGTTGTCCTCGGGGATCCAGCTGTTCGCCGTATAGCCAACTAGACACATCTTCCCCACCAAGTCATCCTCCCACAGCTTCAAGTCGGACGAAAGGTGATGGAGCCTGGTAACATCTACCACACCATTCATGCCATCATATATGGGAACTGGTGAAATCCTAAGATCATGGCAAACTCGGACAAATTGACTTGTACTCACCCTGGTCTTCAAAGTTCAGTGCACCTTTCACCGCTGTACTATTGGAAGAGACAGCTTTCACCGGAGACAAATTGGCAAGGGACTTCTTCCTAGCCAGCATTTTCGCAATGTTACTTCCTGTAAATCCAGCTGAAATATGTCAGATTAAAAAAATTGTAGTGCATATATGACACAAAGTACTTACCGTCATCCTTATCTCTTTGTTTAGCACGAGTGCTAATCATGACGGAACCCTCCAGTATTTGAGCCCTCAGCTCAGGAACCTTGAATACCATGCAGAAAAAGGCGCAAAACCTTTCCCACTCTTGAGTGCACATCAGTCCACCAATTTGCCAGAAAATTCCAACAGGTTCCGAGGTCAAATTAGAACTGGTCACAAGCAAAACAGAAGTAAAAACGATATATGGATTGAAGCCATATGCGCCAGCCTGGCTTGCGTATTCCACAGATCGTACACTTTCTGATACTGGGTTGATCTTGACAAGATTCGGGGATGCTCTGGAAGGATTCATGAACACCCCAGACCTTGTAAAGGTGATGGCCTCGACAAGAAGCCTAATTATAGTTTGAAGGACGACTCATGTTAGAAGTAAAGGAGACATACCTCATATTTGCGGAGGGAAAGATTTTTGGAACATTGCTAAGCAAAAACGGTTCTATGGGATCAATCCCAGGATTGGCGGTGACCAGAGTCCCTTTTCTAACCAGAGAACAACCATCAATCAAAACTATATTATTATTAAAAAGACAAATACTCACCGAAGAGGTGGGAGGTTCTTGTATGTGTCCACCAACATGGAGTCCATCAGTTCTCGGACGAGAACTTCACATTTGACTGGACCATCACCGGACTTGATGAAATTTTTGCTACCGGAGGATTATGTAGTGTATATAAAGTAATGAAACATGTCGACACATACGATTCAGGAAAGTCCTCCAAATATACCATTTCGTCTTTAGGTTTCTTGAGTGAGGGTGAACTGGTATGATAGCTAATTAGTGCAGTCAAAACTAAGGGCCAGCCTCCTACCAAAAAATGTCCTCTTCAGGACTCGGAGAATCAACTGTGGTATAGGAAACCTGTTTGGATGACGCCTTTTGGTGAGATGCTTTTTGAGGGGATGCCTTTTGAGGAGACCTATAGTGAAATCAACAATTCAGAAATAAACAAGGTAGGCTGAAGACTGGTGAATACTTGGATTGATGCTTTGACGGACTGTTAAAGTATCAAAAAGGACAATTGACAGAACAAGAAATCTTACAGATGTTTTCACTTCTGGTTCAGATAACTCTGGGGTTGATGCAACGCGGGCTTTCTTTGAGGACCAAGGGGCAATCTTGGCAGTCAAAGTCCTTCCGTTGAACGGATCAATCCAAATAGGCTCAATAATGAAAATGTTTACACACCGTTTGCCTGTTTTTCCTGACCTGGGCTTTGGCGAAGGTGTTGCCTCATCTCTAACAACATGAATAAATGAACTCAGTAAAATAGTGTAGAAAGCCATACTCACTCAGTGGCCTGTTCGTTTTCACCATCGCTGCTGGAGATTGGTCAGAAGCAAGTACCATTTCAGTAACAAATGCGTACATCTCCTCAACATCACTATAAACATACAGAGGCTTGCTTGTCTGAGCACGTTTTCGGCTTTGCCTGCGAACCCATCATGATAGTAAATAAATTAATGCAGAAGAACATAGAGAATTGTTACGGTGCAGCCCGAGAGGACTCAATACTGGAATACCTTTTTGGTGGCATGTGGATGAGAGAACGGTGAGAGATAGAGTCTTTCCTTCGAAACAGGACTTCAATATTAAATTTTAATGGCGAAACAGGAACATGGCCTTCTGATATATTTTAAAAATGAATTCTCCACCCCTTCCACTTGGTGCCTCAGGGTGCCTTGTGGTGTCTCTCTATAGCTCTCCGATGTCTTTCAAAATACCAGATACAGAAAATAATCTGTACTTATAAAGATATATACTTCTTCAACAACCTTCTGATATATTCCATGATAACCTCTCCGTGCCCCATGGTGCCTTGTGGTGCCTCTCTATAGCCCTCTAATTCTTTGAAAATACCAAATGCAGAAAATAATTTGTACTTCTAGAAAATACTTGTTCAACAGCCGGTGGTTTGTTGATCCAAAAAAATTTCACCGCAGGCACAAATGGGTGTTGTGCCTTATGACAGGATTCAATACTTCGGATTCAAGATAGAAGGTCGAATATAATACCGACTGATTTTTATTTATGCGATGTCATTGCCAGGTTACTGATTACGAAGTTCCACCAATAGGCACTACAACATGTCTTTTCGGAAAGCACCATGTCGTTTTGGAAAGTACCTCTGAAAAACACCCCTTGGTCTTGCATTACATGAGGCCATGGAACAGCTCGGCATATCTAAATATAGTTTAAAATTCCACGAATTTCTATTAGAAATACGCAAGCACCGAGTGTAGTTTACCGTATTGAAGTAGTCCTCGGTGTTTCCGCCTGTACTCAGTCATGAATCAATTCTACGACTACAAAGCAGCTGGTGAGAGAGAGTCTTTGTTCTCAGCTACGTTGGTTGACTTGTAAATTCTTCAATGACAGCTGAATCCGTGGAGTCTTTGTCATCCTCAGCATGTGAAGGAAAGCACCATCGGAGGTATTTGAGTTCGTTTAACAAGGCATGTCTTCTGTCCCATATGGCCTATGAGGTTTTGAACAACATACTAGGAGAATGGCTTACACTTGAAAGCCAAGACCCAGTATAATCGAGCCATGGCACAATACGAACTTGTACAAGAATTAGATGGAAAGGAGATGGAGGAAATTATACTTCATCTTACAGGAGTCATCGCCGAATGTGACTTACCCCCAGTCAACCGACTTCCAAAGTGAGTGCTAGCTGTCAATATCGAAATCCTGGACACCTGACTTGCAAGTGGTCCATAGTTCTGAAGCCAGGGTCAAATTTCTGCGACAACATGTCACTTTGACAGGGCTGAATTCCTCTTGATTCGACGTGGCTATGGAGAATATCCAGACCATCCACTCCATTTTTGCCAAGGGTATTAGTCCCTTCAAACTCCAGCCTTGGACCCCTGGTACATTTTCAGGATATACAACGATTGAAGCGTACAAAAGATACTTTACAAGCGCAAAATTTGTGAATCACTCTGACATTGTTCCTTTTCCTCCTCTTGTTGATCCCCATGGTGTTTGGCGTCTGTGGATCAAAGTCAATATTTTCACACCACTGCCGATGATGTCGGATATTTTTCTAGGCTTGTGACCACTGACCAAAAATTCAAGTGAGTACACAACTTTCTCTGCGATGCCAAACTCACGGAAACATGTAGGTATGAACATACAACACCAACTCGCTTTGTTCCCGGCATGGTAGTGGATCTTCGACTCTCATTCCGTGCATTTTGTCCTAAGGAAGATAAAAATTTCAAGCTTGCTTTGGTGCTTCAGTCAATCGCTCTCATCGATGACAAATTTGCAGAGGTGTGCACTACTCTTGTTATGGTTTCTTGTCATGACTTGTTTTATGAAGGACACTTCAAAGACACTCTTGAAAACACAACGTCTTCAGGTCAAAGTGTCTTCAAAAATCAGGAAAAGAGGTGTAGCGTTTACTGATGATGAGGATGAGGCTGACATCGCCCCCAATGCGGACTGACATTGGCAGCTGTTCATGGTTGCCTTTTATTTAATACACATACTCTGTTTCAGTTTGAGTCGAATCTGGACTTTATAAAAAAAATTTCTTATCCATAATAGTTGAGAACATGCTTTGCAAAATCTGACGCTGAGTCTATCATCATCAAACTCTCATTGAGGAGTTTTTAATTTGTTGCAAGTCAAGTTTAAATTCTAAAGTAAAACGATTACAATTAAGTTTCGAACTTAGTCAAATTCGATACAAAATACGGTGGTATAAGATGGATTTAGTATGGCTTGCGGGAACACAAGCTCTTGAGATGGCCCGACCCCTCATTTTCAATGGAAACGGAGTGTGGGTGATGTAAACTTCGGGGGTGGTTGAAAATGGGGCAGGTCCGGTCCTGTGGTAAAAAAACATGGGGTGGTAGTGGTATGGCAGATAGCCAGAACGTGAGGGCCTGAGACCCCCCGAGCACTCGTTTTCAACACGAATGAGGTGCGGAGGGTGTAGATTGGCCATAGGTGATCAAAAACGAGGTGGGATGGGGTATCCTGGTAGTTGCAAAAGGTGGGTTGGTGGTGGTTGGGCAGACAGCTGGAACTCGAGGGCCTGAGACCCCCCTGACCAAACGTTTTCAGCCAAGGTCAAAATAGCTGGGACGGTGGGTGTTGAATGTTAAAAGTCGGGGAGCCGAGAGAGTATGTCTGTGACTTAATGTGACCACTTCCTTTTTCAATCAAATTCCGCGTCATACAAATTTTTTTTCTCATCCATCGGAGCAGATCTTGATTTTTTATGACCTCAAGGAAAATCGTATATTCATGAAAATATTTGACAACAAAATTCCGAAAATCTAGTTTATTCATCATTTTTTCCAAAAAGAATGGGTTAGAAATGCGGAATTTGGCTCTATGGTCGATTTCAAACATTAATTAATTAATTACTGACGATCTGCCATATATCCTGGACTCATAAGAACAATTCTTCCATAAATGGAAGAACTCGTAATAGTGGAGTTTGATAGGGAAGGTTTGGCGTCGTTGGGGTCTTTGTCCTCCATTCTTTCAGTGCAAGGTACGTTTTTGGGTCACTGTTTGGGCATCAATGTTCACCGGCCGTGGTTAGTCGCCGAATTGCGATTAGCGGCTGACATCAAGAATATGAATAAACCTGGCACATTGGAAACATTATATCAACTTTCACTTGACCCTGACAATGAAAGGGTTTTCAACTTCCTTGACCTTCCTATGGGTTATATGACATTGGACCCACCTCCAAAGTTTTGGTGAGTGACCGGGTCTCGAACAAGAAACACATCATTTACCTGTCTATTTGGGAAAAGGTCACTTGTGTCATCTGAGGTTGCTTGGCATGAAACCCACAGCTGCCAGGGGTTTATCTGTGAGCAGCTGTTGAACGACGATTTGGCTTGGGGAACAGCGGCGACAGGTCGTGCTATTTCGTGGACACATGTAGACGATGATGGCTTTGGCACGGTGGTTATTGTCAGGACTGGCGCAAAGTACTGGGTCGTCATGAGGCCTCGAAGGGATGCCAAATGGGATCGCAAGGCTGACAATCTTGCCACTAACAAGACCTATCCTCCGGAGTGGCAGCCAAGCAAACATAGTGGGAAAGGCTTGTGGGAAGCAGAAGGATTACTGCTCACGAAGGGTTCCATGCTGTAAGTGGGAATATATTCTGTGAGGACTTGGATGTATGCTGAAACACACAGTTACATGAGGCCATGCACCCCACATTATGTCCTAGGTGTGGAGCACTCCATTCTGAATGGGCGTCATCTCTATGCGATGTCCACTATATGGGATACCTGTTATGGGATTATCCATACGTTCGTGATGAGTCATTCCATCACAAACGCAGAGCACAATGTGACACACACATTTCTGCGGTGACTTCTGACGGTGTGGATTGACTACTTCATGGGAAACCATGAATCATCATGTGAGCTACTTTGGACAATGTTTTCAATGTGCCCCAATGCTAAATGTTCACTCCACAGTGACTGCTTTCACAAGGTCTCATATCCCTGATATTGTTGCAGGTGTCGCGGGGGAGGAGGGTGTGCAAAGTGAGGAGGAGGAGGAAGGGGAGGAAGGTGAGGAGGGTGAGGAGGGTGTGCAAAGTGAGGAGGAGGAGGAAGGGGAGGAAGGTGAGGAGGGTGAGGAGGGGGAGGAGGGTTTGGAAGGTGAGGAGGGGGAGGAGGGTTTGGAGGGTGAGGAGGGGGAGGAGGGTTTGGAAGGTGAGGAGGGGGAGGAGGGTTTGGAAGGTGAGGAGGGGGAGGAGGGTTTGGAAGGTGAGGAGGGGGAGGAGGGTTTGGAAGGTGAGGAGGGGGAGGAGGGTTTGGAAGGTGAGGAGGGGGAGGAGGGTTTGGAAGGTGAGGAGGGGGAGGAGGGTTTGGAAGGTGAGGAGGGGGAGGAGGGTTTGGAAGGTGAGGAGGGGGAGGAGGGTTTGGAAGGTGAGGAGGGGGAGGAGGGTTTGGAAGGTGAGGAGGGGGAGGAGGGTTTGGAAGGTGAGGAGGGGGAGGAGGGTTTGGAAGGTGAGGAGGGGGAGGAGGGTGTGGCAGGCGTCGTGGGGGAGGAGGGTGTGCACAGTGAGGAGGGGGAGGAAGGGGAAGAAGGGGAGGAAGGGGAAGAAGGGGAGGAAGGGGAGGAAGGGGAGGAAGGGGAAGAAGGGGAGGAAGGGGAAGAAGGTGAGGAAGGGGAGGAAGGGGAGGAAGGGGAAGAAGGGGAGGAAGGGGAAGAAGGTGAGGAAGGTGAGGAAGGTGAGGAAGGTGGGGAGGGGGAGGAGGCCAGGCCAGGTGATGATCATGATGCCAAGGGTAGTGATGATGAAGATGAGGATGATGACGATCGCATGGACATTTCCGCTGGGAGTGACACAGAGGAGGCCAGTGGGGGTGGCCAACCTTTGTTTTCCTATATTGAAACACCCTCACCCCCACGTTCACCCCCATCTGCCAAACGTCCGAGGGAACCTTCCACAAATGATGATGACGGTATGATTGTTTTGTTTCCCAGGATGAACAAACACTCATCATGATGCATCCAGATTCACCAATACTCCCCATAGACTCAAAACGGCCACGCAAGTAGCCAGGTTGATGTTTCCCTGCCTGCTACTTCTGTATATATTATCCTGGGACTTAACAATTTTGGACTGTCAATAATATATTACTTGAGGCATCTGAATGACCCAAGCCAAGCCAAGTCGAGCATGTGTGTAGGCTGGTTCCACATCACACATGTGACCATCATGTCACGCTGGGTGCCCAGGAGTGACATCACGTGTGTGACATGTCACAATTCAGTGTTACAGCAATGCAATGCATAAAGACAATTATGTAGTCTTTCACCACAATTCAGGCAATGCAGCAACACATAAGGATAATTATGTAGTATTTCTATAGACAGGCTGATACAGGATGGTTAACCATCTTAATGTGGTTTGGCCTACTTATGCCTTGTAGATCTTCGCACAGGTTGGTTGCTGTTGTATATATATATGGTGAGGAGCAAAGACCACAATTGAAATAAAATAGCTTCACCTATTGTTTTGCTTGGGTTTTCTGCCTGCATGAGATCTCCCAGAGCGCCATGCTGCTTCAGCCTGCGCTTGTTCAGCCAGCAATTTTTCTGCCATCTCTCTTGCCACCCTCTCTTACTCTATTCTCTCTAGTTCGGCACTCTCTTGTTCCACTCTTTCTCTGTCTGCCCTGTCTTGTTCTGCCCTGTCTCTTGCCAACCTGTCTCTTTCCGCCCTCTCTTGTTCTGCTCTCTCTCTTGCCATGACCTCTCTTTCCACCCTCTGTCTTTCCAACCTCTCACTTTCTGCCCTCACGCTTTCCACCTTTTCTCTTTCCACCTTCTGTCTCTCTTCTGTCTTTCTTTCCAACCTCTCTCTTTCCACCCTCATGCTTTCCGCCTTTTCTCTTTCCACCTTCCATCTCTCTTCCCTATCTCTTTCCACCCTCTCTCTTTTCACCCTCTCTCTCTCAACCCTCTCTCATTCTGCCCTGGCCTCTTCTTGCTGTGCATTGCCCTCCTGTCCCTGCTTGCTATCATTGTCCCTCTGACCTTGTTGTGGAATCTCCTCTTGGTTTCCTCCCTGTTCTTCATCTGGACTTGAGTCACCATCGGGTGAAGCACTACTCCAACTGCAATTGCTACTGTTGTCTTCAGTATCGGTCATCATCTCTTTCCCCTTCCCGTTCATTGACAACTGGGTTTGTCTGTCACGATTGGACATCTTCTTAGCAACAGCCTTCTGTTTCACCTGATGCCTGTTGGACTTTGAAGACACCCCGTGAGTCCCCTTTGGTTGTCGTGCACCCATAGCGCTGGATTCTGCATTGTTTACCGCACTTGTCCCAGCCAATGCAGCAGTGGACTGCTTGTCTTTTCTGGCCTTGACGAATGCATTTTGCGGTCATTGATCACTTTGTAAGACGGACTTAAACCGGAACATTGGCAAGCCCTGTTTCTGCCTCTCCAACCAGTGTTTGTGCATTTTTCAAAGATCATCGAGCCTCATTTCCAGGGCTCCTTGAGCTGCACATTTATTGGAAGGTAGGCAATTTCCACGTAATCGGGGTCGTTCTTTCAATCGTTCCCCATGGAACGGAGGTGGTGGTGTTGTGGGCGGTATTTCCTGGCATAAGTGGTCAATGGGGGGTGTATGTACCAGCTCACCACTCACGATATGTCATGGTCACGATTGACCTAATCATATTGCGTAGGGTTGTCAGGGTTGGAGTTTCCTCGTCTGGAATGACGGGCCATCCGTTCTCGTTGGTCTGAAGTTCGTAAGGAGCACTTTTGTCATAGCAGTGTGATGGCGTATCGTCACTGCTGTTGTCACGGTCATCGTTGTCCCCTGCCTTGTCTAAGGACATAGAAGTTAGATATCCATAATCAAAGGTTGATAGGATGGAATATCACTATTTTTGAACGTCACCGCTAAATGTTCATCCCACGATGACCATATCACATCTCCCTCCTTCATGAAGACCTTTGAAAACTTTTCACCAACAGGACCGGGAGTTTCCAGCCCCAAAGGAAAGGATATAAGTAATTTGTGTATTGTAATAACGAGGGAACATACTTTCCTTTAATCAACATCTCGTTCTCATCCTCATACCCAAACATCATGAAAACCTTGATGCCCATCTGTTGATCCACATCCTTCATGAATTTAAGGGCCGTCTTGCCAAAATCCTTGGTTGCTTGACTGTGTAAAGTGAGAAGATTCAAGTTATGTTGATGACTATCAGTGGATATGCCTTCTTTTAATGTCAACAACCCCTGCACCTTGTTTGTTCCAGCTCTCGGCCAGAGCTGCGTATTCAGAGAGCTGTTCTGAACTGAGAGTGGCGACAAGCTCACTCCAAGCTTTACCATAGCACCTGATATAACCTGGTGTCCCTGCCGCCTCCCCTGACATCTCGGCAGTTCTTTCATCTATCTCCTTTCTCATCTTTTCCCTCAAGACAAGCCTGACAGTCCACTTCCCCAAAAATTTCGGTGCATCTTCAGTTTGGTCCTCTTGTTTGGACCGATGATTGTGATACCATGTTTGGATTTTCTAATTGTGTGGTATGGCAGACAGTTTATCTTGACAATACAGAAATTCACGTACAGTCTCCATCTCAGATGGCAATTCTGCGCCATCAGCTTTGGCGGATCGTCTCAGTTGTTTTTTGATGCCTTTTACCACTGCAATTCGATCTTCTGCACTGGCTTGGCTGTATTGATCGTAGTATTTTTCAAGGATTGTGGAAAATGCAGGTGTTATTCACTTCATTTTTGCTGGAGGAGATGGGAGTTTATGGTAGAGAGAACAAAGAGGCCTCGTGTTAAACTCATGACACACTTAACCGACCAATCACGTGAGTGATGGACGAAACATGTATCTCATAATATTTACCTCTGATCAATGCTCACGATGTAGTGATTTGAGGGTGATTAAACGTGTGGTAGATGAGCTGTACAAATCATGAAAAACAGCAGAATGCATAGCCGGTGTGCAGATATATATGAGACCACATGTAATATGTGGAAGCTACTGGGAATGGAAGAAATGAGTGCTGCATGTTTGGTGGATGAATACCTCAGTTGGGAGTAAGAGCCCAACACATGTTCATCGAGGACACAATAATTGTTGTGTGAATTGCTAAATATCCAAGAAGGTCAGAACACGGATGGTTGGCCAACCCATGCCTGATACATTCCAATGGGTCGGCCAACCCATGCCTGATGGGCAGCCAATATATGGCAGACGGTTGGCCAACCCATGCCTGCTGGGTAGCCAATATATGGCAGATGGTCGGCCAACCCATGCTTGATGGGCAGCCAATATATGGCAGACCATCGGCCAACCCATGCCTGATAGCAAGCTGAAACCCCCACTGGGTTATAGGGAATATCCCCCGGTTGGCCAACCCACTCGGCCTGGCCAGCTGTATACCTCAGCCAAGCCATCTGCCTTGGGAAAAGATATTGGTCGGCCGAGGTCGGCTGGCCCACTTCAAGTGGGAATTGTCCATCTCGGCTGACCCATGTTTCATGGGAAAGATATGCTGAAAGGGCTCGCACATTCTATATATAGCTAGTCATGAAATGATTGTACAACTATCCACACCTTATTTCACATATGAGCAACACATTGATTCTCTTACATTTCTGAACTATTGGCCACCAAACAGATCCAGCCCCATCTACAGTATATGTGACAGATGTTGACAGCTTTCTTGTATTTATTTAATTTTCTATGACTGAGAAACCTTTGTTGAACTGTTGTCAAACAATGCTGCACACTGTTCAACAAATGGGAGCTGTTTCACATTTTGCTTATATTTCATGACTAGTTGGTAAGCAAATAAATACAAGAAAAATGTATACCAGCTACCACACTCTTGTTGAACAGGCTGAACACCTGTTCAGCCTGTTCGACAAGGCTTTGCTGGTCATTAGAAATTACATAAGTACCAGAAAAATTGTCAACAGCTTTCAAATAGCATGTATATGCTTGTGGAATTTTGTTGTGGCCAGTACATAAGTGAATCAATACAACCAACATGTGTTGAATATAAATTTTCTTGGAGCCAGTGGGTAAGAGAATCAATACAAATACATCAAACATCCACAACATATGTCAACTCATTTGTGCAACATTTCCACTGTCCTCTGGACCTCTGATAACACATCAAAGAATTACCACACTTTTGAACTGATTCAGTGAGTGTTTCAACATGTATTACAAATGCCAAACATTGCATCAGCAATCAACCTCTGAATGTAATGCCATTGTGTGAACTCCACAGTTCTTCATTCTTGTATTATTTTGATAGCACTTTCTGTCACTCAACTGACATGACTGCTGACATACAAGATCTCATACCAGATTTGGCAATGCTGATTCAACATTCTCACAATGCCAATTTTAGCAGCTGTGATCCGGCTTCCTTATTGTTGTTGCTGATTG
This sequence comes from Hygrocybe punicea, assembly GCA_963556145.1. Lineage (NCBI taxonomy): Eukaryota > Fungi > Basidiomycota > Agaricomycetes > Agaricales > Hygrophoraceae > Hygrocybe > Hygrocybe punicea. The sequence goes on from OY744470.1 coordinate 4,507,496, forward strand.
GGACAAGAAGGTTCTCACAGTTATAAAGTCAGCAGTCACATGGTTTCACAATTATTCACATGGCTTCAAAATTGTTCCCATGGCTTGGCAAATTAGACTGTGACCCTGAGTTGGAAAATCCACCATATAGAAAACAAGTCTCTTACAGGGACTCATAATGGTAAACTCCATCTCTGCCAACACTGTTGTTTCCTCTTCCCCTGCTCTCTCTGCTCCAGCCTTTGCTCTCAACCAGGTCAGTCTGTAAACTGAACTTTAATGGTATATTTCAGTGGATCTCATTTCAAAACTCACATTCTGACATCCAGTTGTCCTCCTGTTCCTTGTTCTGGTCACCCATTCTCCAAAACCATGCCAATGCATCAATATTTTGCCCAAACCTGTTTTCTTCCACAACATCTCCACTAAGCTTCAAATCCTCTCTGTGATTCTTGATAGTGTGCCAATGTGTGATTGTCAACACCCAGGTTTACCAATGCCCTGCGAGCTCAACCATAAGACCTCACACAGTCACACAAAGCCACATCTGCAAAACAGTTGAAATGCTGGATTGTTTCAAAGTGCTGAGGCAGGAGGATATCAAGATATGCTTGAGGAGAATAGAGTGGGCCAGCGAAATCACAAGCTGCCCTGGATCTGGTGGATAAAAGGTAGGAATAAGACTGGAAACAACAATTGGATGCAGGAAGGTAAATGGTTCTCCTACAGCAATTCATGGAAGATCTTACTGCTATACAGTGTATTGTGTAAACTGGCTCCATGGCAAGGCCAGATATGATCGGTGGTCTGAAGAATTGCAAAGTGTCAAGTCAGAAATGAGCAACACTGTTTGTTGGTTGCAACACCAGAAAGTGCAATGGGAAGCACGTCGTGACAAAGTTGGTCCAGGACTGAAGGGTTACATCTGTTATGCAGAAAAACAAATTGTGATGTGGACAAAGATGATAGCACAAGCACAAACTGCATTTGTCAACAAGCTGGAGTAATAAATATTATTACAGAAGATATAGCTCAGGAGAATTAACTGATATATTCCTGACCAACTGGATCATAACCCTCTGCTAACGGATAATGGCTGTCTAGCCAATATATGGCAGTGGTTGGCCAACCCATCCATCCAGGCCAGCGACAGTATGTATGCCAACCCATGCTTGATTGGAAGCCTATATATTCCAATGGGTCAGCCAACCCATGCTTGATGGGCAGCCAATATATTGCAATGGTTTGGCCAACCCATGCCTGATGGGCAGCCAATATATGGCAGAGGGTCAGCTACCCCACATCTGATGGCAAGCTAAAACCCCTGCTGAGGTGGGGATAGCTGGGGTGGACCTTTGCCCTACACCCCCCCTAGGGCAGGGTGGAGAGGTGTTAGACATGGCTGGCATAGATGAATGGAACGGTTGGGGGAAATACCCCCTGGTTGGCCAACCCACCTGGGCTGGCCAGCTGCATGCCTCAGCCAAGCCACCTGCCTTGGGAAAAGATATTGGTAGGCTATTGCATGGATAATCCATGGATACATCTGAGGCTATATGTATCCATATCCATCAATATCTGTACCTGAGCCACAGATACGGATATGGATACAGATACAGATATTGTCATGGATACAGGCAGATCAGTAGGTATTTACCTTGTGTTCGCCGTGCCAATGTCAATTGACATTGCGGTGTGCTCACGCAAGGTAAAACAGGCCAATACCCATGGTAACCAATCCCGGTGATGGGTACTAAACCGCACCTGTTGACGGTGGGTGCCCACAGTTTCCATGCCAGACACCTTGCGAATGCCGTGCATGCATCAATTGACACGAACATGTGTGTTCACAAGGTGGTCATGTTCGTGGATGAGCCATGAGCTGTGGAAATGGGAGTGTGGGCTACACCCACGCTAGCACCTCCCCAAAACCCCTTCCCATTATTCATTCTCTGGTGCTGCTCACAAGTTGTTCACAGAGTGTTTTGGGCTGGCAAGACATCTGTGGATGTCCTGGCAGATTATTGCTCATGAGCACATGGCCGCAATGCACTCAGGCATGCTCTCATGTGTGTAATGAGGTGAATTCAGTTCTGTGAGGCAGGAGATCTCAGTACAAGACATTATTGCTGAAGGGGAACACTGAAGACATGGTTGCATCCAGCATGCAGCTGTGCTCATGCTTGTCCTGATATTATTTGATCAGGGGCCAATGAGAATGAGTTTGCCAAATTACCACTGCTCCCTCAACACCTTCCTCGAGCTACCCATTCCTTTATTGCATGAGGGGATTAGCATGGGATATGAATGGAGGACACCTAGAAATGGTCATAGCAGCTTGGGCTTCACCATTGGTAACTTGGGTGGTGGTGCAACGAGCGATGAGAGACTGGGGTGGAATGGGTTGAACAGGGTCGACAACCATTTCAATCTTCATGGGATGTTCTGTGTTGACAGAGGATGAGACCAGAGATATCAAAACAGGTACCAACTTGATGAGCCAGTTGTTGTATTGCTGGTAGGTCTTGGTGCCATCTCCTTTTCTCTGAAAATGAACAGCAGCAACACCCTTCAACCTTCCCATGCTGTCATAGTGGAGCATTAATTGACTTGGGTGTGCGTTGTTCGTAAGGTGTTTTGAGTGGGCAGTTGCCAGCTTCTGGGTCACCACCATCGCTGTCCTGGTTTCATCTCCTCCTTTGTCTCATCCTCGCAGCCATCACCAGCACTGTTGCCAAGCCAGCCCCTTGGCCAGCACCATGTTGATGTCGTCTTCATTGTTGATGCAGTTTTGGCAAGGGTTGCTAAAATAGGCACCGCAGGCAAAAACAACGGTTAACCCAAACCTGTCATGTGATAAGATTTAGATATGATGAGATTGAAATCGGTGGGGTGCACCAATGACATAAAAGCACCCCCAATCTATGATTGTGCCTGGATGACTAAGCAGCTCCCTGGGGAGCCAAATAGAATAAGCCTTAAAAGAAACAGTATGAACTTTGTGAAATTTTCTGTGTTATACCTTGTATCTCATGAACTACTGCATGGATTAACATGGTTATAGAGGGAAAGTTGTACTATTTCCTAATGGCTATGTATTTCTATAATTACATTTGGACAATATTTAGGTGCTTGGTGACATGTGGATGAAACAAAAGGTAAACCAGTACTTTTTGACACCCAAAATGACATTGTCAAATTATGGCATCAAATGAGCTCCTATGAAAAAGATTGTAGGGAGACAATTGTTCATTTTTTCAAGGGCTAAAAGTACATATACCATGTTTTTCCTTATTTTTGTCCTTTGAGGCAATATTTCATCTGTGCATGTTTGTTCACATTAGGCTTTAAATGTCACAAGAATCATGATTATAAGCTCAAAGGACAAAAACATGGTATATGTACTTTTAGCCCTTGAAAAAATGAACAATTGTCTCCCTACAATCTTTTTCATAGGAGCTCATTTGATGCCATAATTTGACAATGTCATTTTGGGTGTCAAAAAGTACTGGTTTACCTCATCCACATGTCACGAAGCACTAAATATTGTCCAAATGTAATTATAGAAATACATAGCCATCAGGAAATAGTACAACTTTCCCACTATAACCATGTTTATCCATGGGGTTCATGAGGTCCTTCCATGTTCATGAGGTGTGGTGGCAGCAGGGGGTTAGTGGGTGTCGATGGGGCTGGGTTTAGGGTATATACCTGGGGCCGGTAGGTGGGCACACCACCCTCCCAGCCTTGTTCTGTCGTTTGCATTGCTGAGCCTGGTCTGAGTTGTTGTTGTTGTTGTTCATTGTTGTTGTTGTTCATTGTTGTTGTTCATTTTCAAGTTTGTTTGTATATGAAATATATAGGAAATAAAATAAAATAAAATAGTAATAGTAAAATAAAAGAAAACTGAATACTTACTGGGTCTTGAGAGTAGTCCAACCTGCATAACCGCATAACCGCAGCCACCCGCAGTATGCAGGTGAAGGGTGCGGTTTGGGCACAGTGTCCAAATCAGGACACCATACCTGAACCCACATTACCCTTTTGGAAATAACCATGGGGACAATTGGGACATCATGGACGACGTCTCCATTGTTTTTAGTGGCGATGGAATGCAGAGAGGGCCATGGGGGGCCTTAATGGTGCCCACCCCCTCCTGCTTTTTCCCCCACATACTGACCCCTTCCCACCACTTGTTCTGGGCTGGGAACCCTCCATCATCCATCCCCCTGCTTTTTCCACCATCCACCACACCTCCACGCCCCTTCCCTGCCATCCATTTCCACCTCCCCTCACTCACCCTCTAGCGCCCTTCCCCATCAAACATAGACCAAGCCCAACACTTCTGTGAACGTGAGCACCCCATAATGCATCAGTGGCGCCCCATATGTCCCCCTGCTTTTTATTTCCTTGTTTCTCTTTTCTCTCTGCATATTTTCATGTATATTACACTAGAAGAATAACTATTTGATATATATAAAAAGCCAGTACACCCATTTCACGCTGAATTATATGAAAAATCATATATTATGATAAAGTGTACATGAGATAGAATAGCGAAAAAAGTAGGGACATTATACTGATGGGCCATCACTGGTGCTGGTGCCACGCTGGTTCAGGCACAGGTGCTGGTGCTGTTGCTGTTGCTGGCACGTCCTGGCACAAGTGCTGGTGCTGGCACCATTGCTAGTGCTAGTGCCGTCTCCGGTGCGGCGGTCTGTGTTTGTGTTGGCACTGAGGTGTGCCCATGCCCATGCTGGTGGTGCTGGTGCTGATGCCAGCGCTGCACAAGTTGGGTGCAAATCAATGTACTTACTGGGGCTAGGTACATTCAGGGCTCAGGAGGTGGTTTTAGGATATTGGGGTGGTGGAAAACAGTGGTGTACTTACTAGGGATATAGTGCTGGCCCTCGTGCGGTTACTGCCATCGTCATGCTGCACTGGTGATGGTGCTGCACCTGTTGGTTCATTGCTGTAGCTGTTACTGCCCTTATTGCCGGCACCACTCTTGACTTATCTCGGCTTGATCTGGAACCTGTTGGGTATTTTCGACTATCGTCGATGGTCCATATAAATATCGAAATATGGATAGGCAGCAGGGTCTGTCAGTTCACCAGTGAGTCTGAGAAGTGAAAGTCGGAGAAAGGGAACTAACATAGATCAAACGAAGAATACTTAACCGCCATTAAATACACGGCTTCGTCATTTATAACTTCCAGAATGGCCACATAAAGGTCAAAATTGGGGATAAATTGCGATCTAAAAGGGATGAGGGATAAGTTTTTGTGGCTCCTACCCAGTCTAGCAGCATACAAAGATTGAACGTAGGATATGCGGCTGGTTGCCATGAGTCGTTCAAAGGCGAACCCTTAAAGCCAAAAGGAACTGAAAACAAAATCCAATGAATATTCCAAAGTGAACTCCAAAAAGCAGTACTCACCGACGTCATGAATTGGAATGGTTGGATATGATGATACCAGCTGGATGTAACCAGGAGTTGACCCTTGATCTCTGGGGAAGGGGAGAGGGGGAGAGGGGAGAACAAACTACATACCCTTGCCCCCACATCAGCCCCCTTCCTCCTCCTCGTCCCCATCCCCGTCCTCATCCCCGTCGTCCCCGTCATCCCCGTGTTGGTCCTTGCCTGTTCTCGCCGTTCTGGTTGTCCCTTCATTGGTCCTCCTCTGTTCTCGCCGTTTTTGTTGTCCCTTCGTCATTCTCGCTTTTCATGCTGTCCCTGTTCTACGTCGTGTTCTCGTCATATTGGCGTCGTCATTGTCTTTTTCTGCCTCCGCATCCATCTGCTCCATCTGTGTCGTCCCCGTCCCTGTCGCGTCTGTCTTTACGGCCCCATCCCATTTCGACTTGACCTGGGCCTGATGGCCTGTCGTTTTGGCCGTTCAGTTGGGTGTTGAGGTGATGTGGCGCAGGCATGCGCGTTGCGGTCCATTTGTGGCGCGGCAGCAAGAAAGTTCTACATGAAAATAACAGTATTAGTTTGCACAGTAATGGACAACAAATTTTGAGGAATGGACTTACATTCTTCACCATTTTACTTCATGTTGCCACTGTTGCTTTTCTCATGGACCATTGTGGAGTACGCCCTACTACACCACCCGCCACTGTCACTGTCTTCACTGGAGCCATTCTCGCCATCGTCTTTGGGTGTTGGTTGACGGGCGTCGCTGCGCTTCGTTCCCATAGTGACGTGGAATAGGTTAGGGGATGGGGATAGAATAACTGTATTTAGTCAGGACAGTGCAAACGAAGGCAAAAAAGCTTAACTTTTCAGCGGGGGTAGGCGTAGTACCACCCCCACTGCGTCTTCCCCATCTTTTCCCGCACCGTCGTCGTTCTTCTGTCTTGTCTGTTGTTGTCCTGCTCCATGGTGGTGCATTGTCCATCGTCTCCATTGGCCCCTTCAGTCCCCATTACCATCCCCATTGCCCTGTTGCCTTCGTCATCCTTGTCCGCGTCCCCGTACTCGCCATCATTGTGGTTGCTGATGGATGGGCGTGTGGGCTCACCACTGGATTCCGCCAGCACGGGCAGTTGCAGGACATTTTGATTCGTGTCACTGTCATTGTCAACCCCGTCGTCGTGTCATCGTCCTCATCCCCATCCCCGTCCCCATCATCTCCGTCCTCATCCTCGTCATTGATGTTGTTGTTGTCATTGTCCCTGTCCCCGTACTCGTCGTCTCCGACTCCCCATCATTGCCGCCGTCCCTCGCCCCTCGTCTTCCCTGTCATCCTGGGTCCTGCACATCGTGATCAATGTCATCGTCACGGTCCCGCTCCATCACATGTAGTCAGTACATTAGAATGAAATAGCTGGAAAAGCAAAAAAAACACATACTGAGCAGATTTTGATGCGAGCAGCCCCATTTGGTGTGTGCATGGACTGCAGTTAGTCAGTAAAAAATGAAAAAAAAAATACCAATGCAACGGGAGGCAGTGCCCCCCCCCGCACCTGTTGTTGTTGTGCTCATAATTGCCCCCTCTTGGTCACCATTGTGTTGTTTGGGTTTGCGGGGCCTTGGGTATTGTTGGGGTGAGCATTGCCTCCTCTCGCATTTGTGGTGTGGGCATGGCGACAGGCATCAAGGTGGGTGTGTGCAAATTAAACTGCATCCGTTGCCACTGACCTCCCATCTTCTTTGTTTCCTCCCCGTTTGGTCGCACCGCACTCATCTGGGGGTCATTGCTAGCCGTTGCGCGTCACCTGCTGTCTACGCCAGTTTCGGCCATGTTCTGTTCCCCATGGATGTTGTGGACATTGGACGTCGTAGGTAGTTATTATTACCCCCCGAAATAAATAAAAAACTGATGAGAAGGTGGGCGCACCACCGGCCCCTCCATGGCCGCTTGCATTCGTCCACGTTGTCCTCATCTGGGTTCGTCTCACTGGTGTTGCTGGTGTTGCCGGTTTCGTGTTTGCCATGGTTGGCGTTGGCGTTTGTGGGGTGTTGATCAATGGGTAGCCAAAGATGGTGGGGCAGCGTCTGCCATTTTGCATTGTTCAAATAAATCAAAAACAAGCAACGGCTCACCTCATTGGCCTGAGCAACGTCGTTCTACTCATGGTTGAACATCAACAAAATGTTGAGCCAAAGAAAAGCTGCTACTGCTGACAAATTTTTGTTCAATGTTTATTAGTTATTATCAACTATATACACACCTAAACAAGCTCAGTGCTGAAACCAGGATTTAGTTCGGTTCCATGACTTAGTCACATGGGAGTACTGATCTAATACTATGGACGTTATGATAAATCAGTACTGAGCCTCCACCCCTGGTTCAGTACTGATTGACTGCCAGTGGCTCACTTGCCCAGTTTCAACTTGTTTAGTGGGCCAGTGCTGCGCATGGCATGAACGAGTTCTTTTTTCCCCTCCCTCAATTCTTTGCTAACTTAAGAAAATGGCATAAAGCATGTTACATATGGCATAAGATACATAGCATGTGTTGCATATTGCATATTGATCTAATAAATCCACCTCCCACCTCTGCAACATATAAATTAGCATAAAAGAAATCTACATAGAGTGTCTTGAGTCTTCATCAACCTCCTTCTCTACCTGCCATCTCCCCTGTGTTGCACCATCATGCAACACTCTCAGCCATGAAGCAATTGCTCAGGGAGCAACAGGTCAACTGCCAAACACAACTGCCCCCCAAACAGTGTGCTGACAATTAACTCACATTTGCTCAACCCTACTTCTCCATGACCTTGAATGCCACAGAACAGATTATCACATGAAGAAAGCCGTGCTTGACCTCAAGGAGGATGCTCAAAGACTCTGAGCATAAATAGCTAATACTAGGTTTCTATTTTTACAGTGTCTGATATCATGGTCTGAAAGTTGTGTAAGGACAGTGTCTCTGGAACAAGAGTTGCCTGTAATCATTCCATCATGATACCATACTTGTTTCTGTGCAGTGATAATGCGTGAGGTGAAATGATATTGACCATGATATACAATGCCTCTAAGTTCTAATGTCTTTGTGCCAGTCTCTGAAACAAATTCTAGTCTATGACTGGTTTTAATATTTTTGAATGGATACTCTAGCACAAGAATGTGTGGTGCTTCATTATAAAATACAACTTGATTCATTCTGCTGTTGCAATCAGGACATCTTCTATTGGTTTTCTGTGACAAGGTATCAACCCAATTCATGGTTGACTGTTTAATAGTGTCATCAGCATGTAACACGTAGCCTAGTCTGTCATCAATGGGTTCTTCTGCAAAGTCACATTGAGAAGAGTTTTCCAGCAAAGTTATCAGTTGCAGCATGTCGCACTTTCCATATCTCTCTTTGTGTATCAAAGTCTATATCACTGGATTAATGTATAGCTTTAGATTTGGACTTGCTTCTTACAGAATCCTTGTCTTTTCCCCACTTGTCAATGGAATAGAAGTTGGGCAAGTTTTGATTGGTGTCAGAAGCAAATCTTTCACATCCAAGAAGATTGATTTGATCCTTTTGTGAGTGAATGCCACATATGATAGGAACATTTCTAAATGTCTGAGAGGCTATATTGGGCTGGTCTGGATGCTTGCCTGCAATTCTGGTTCTCAAAAATTGAATATCCTGTGCAGTACATTTGCCATAGCGCATGTTGACAAGGGCAGTTCTGAACAATGCATCCTCAGTTGTTTGGGTCCTCTGTCTCATGTTTTCTCTGAGAATCACAACTGTGGTCACTTGATGCCAGAGTGCTTTGCCAATGGCAGTTTCCTGAGAGTGGGTTGTCAAGGCTGATGTGATATGAGTGCCAACTGTTCCACTATACAATGGTGCACCTCCAACTGGTGGTAACTGTGCAAAGTCTCCAGCAAATATCATGTTTATTCCACCAAATGGGATGTCATGTATGTTCAAAGCTTTAGCTAGTCTAGCACTGATTTTGTAGAGATCATGACAAGACAACATTGAGACTTCATCAATGAAAATATAATCAACTCCTTCTAGTCTACCTTTCAGCTGAGCAATGCCCATTGCTTCATTTCTATTTGACATGTTTGGATTGATGCCCAGGAAGTAGTGATAAGTTGAGCCATTTTGTAGAGCTGCAGATGTACCAGTAGGACCAAGAATAACAAATCTGTGAGACTCATGTGTAGTGTCAAAGAAATCAACAACTGCTTTGATGACTTGTGATTTTCCAGTGCCAGCCATTCCAGCAATATTCATTTTCAACTGGTCACTGCTGGGAGATGAAGTGTGATTTGCAATATTCCTAAAGGCTCTTTTCTGCTCAGTGTTCAAGCTGAATTTTCTAACTGTGGCATCAATTACCTGTTGTCTCTGTGCATTTGCAGCTCTGAAAGATTGCATCAAGTATGACTGGTCCACAATGATCACATTGTTTTCATTTGCATCAGCATATGTTTTGTGTGAAACAGACTTTGAGTTTGCAGGAATATATTGATTGCGCTCAACCAGTATTTCTTGTCTTTGTTCTTGAACAAGTTGTTTCCATTGAGTATCAGGTTGATTCATTTCAATTTCAAGTGGAGCAGAATTTACTGTAATAGAACCATCTGGACATGGATCAAGCCAACCAATGTTTCTGACAATGTTTTCAGTGGCATCCATTTGAGCTTTGATCAGTCTACCATGTTGACCAAGTTCAGAGTATTTGTTAGTGCCATACTCTGTGTTGTTTTTGTCCTGTTCATAATTTTCATCTCCAAAGTCACCACCATTTTGAATGTTGTCATCATCCAAGTGTGAAATCATGTCTGAAGTCATAAATTGAGGACAAGTACCATCCAACACTGCTCCTTGTCTAAGCTGAGCAGAATAGTCATCTCTAGCATCTAAGCATTCATATCTCATATTAAAGTTGTCCATAATTTCTAATTGCCTGTCAGTGAATTCATGATCAGTGAATGCTTCATCCCATGATTCTAGGTTACTTTTGAGGTCATTGCCAGATCTCCATGGTTTGAACAGAGTGAGCATTGTAATGCAATAGTATTCTCTGTCTCCTCTATCACGTCTGGGCAGTGAACCACCAACAAAGTTTGGAACAACATCCTGCTTCTTTTCACTGAATTCTATGCAGTGTGTTTCATACAATGGGTGATCTTCCAGGAAAAGCTTGGTATCTTCTTGGACAGACTCAGTGCTATCAGACTCATTATAATTATCCTCTGAATCACATTCTATGAAATTGTCATCATCTTTGATGTTAAGATCATCAAATTCTATGCTTAAGTCATTACTGGTAGGTCCATTAGATTTGGTTGTTTTTTTGTGAGTTGCGGTTTGTGGCTCAGATTCCAAGACATCTAACTCATCATCACTGTTTATTTCATCATGAGGTTTTTGAATGTTTCTCTTGACTCTTTCTGCACCCTGCACCCATTCATATAAATTCATGTCTTTATAATGAGTTGGTCTGTAAATATAGTCATGCACAGCAGATAATCCTATGAATTTTCCCTTTTGATTGTGCAGTACAACTTTTTCAGAGTCAACTTGCATGTCATCATTTTCATCTGGATTCCAACCTTTCTGGACTTCTCTCACATAGTTTCTCCAATAAACAGGAATGAATTTGTGACTGGTGTAATGGTCAGGGTTGCCAAGCAGATACATTGAAGCCATTGGACCACCAATTTCAAGTTTTGCAGTCAAAGCATTTATAATCTGGGTGATGAGTTTTCTAGCTTTGTCTTTTCTTTTCATGGATCCTCCAAGCATTTCTGAGTTTCTGTCAAACACACTTCTGATGGTATCAAATATGCTATAGGTTGTCAATCCAGGTTTTGTCATATAGTCAGAAACATATGCTACAATGGCTTTGATTGCAGTACCAGAAAGAAAACTTGTAATATCAGAATTGCAGCGAAGTAGGAATGTGACAAGTGGTGTCAATGTATTGATCCATGCTTCACCCTTCTTCATATTCAATGCACCAGTTTTTGGGTCTACTTCTGTTGATTCAAACAACGGTCTGGGAAATCTAGCCTTGCATTTACCATGTTTGTTCATGCAACTGGGTCTATCTTTTCTCTGCACTTTTTCATTGTTTGAACTATTTCTGCCACAATTATGAACATTGGAGTGTAAAATCAAATCATCCACAGTGTTTGCAAATCTATCCCACCATGAATCCACCTGTTTGCAATCATTGCAATCATTGTTGCTCACATCATGCATAATTGTACAAATAGGTGGGGGGGCTTCAGGTAGAGTCTGAGTGGGATCCTCATAGTCTTCTTGTTCAGATTTGTGTTTTACCTTAGCTTTGACTTCATCCATTGTTCCAGTCATAAATTCACCAATGTGCACACTTTCCAAATACTGAACAAAAGCTTGTTGAAAATCTGATTTTGGATCCATTATTCTATCTCTGATTTCCTGAGGTGACAAACATCCTTTGAGCCATAGTAGCATGTGCATGTGAAGTGTGAGACGTCCTTGTTGCTCTACTGTGCCATAGTATGCCTTGGTGTTGCCATAAAAGCCAGAATGGTTTGATCCAACACCAAGAACATGTTTGATAAATAGTTCTACCATAAAGTGAAAGAATCTAGCACCAGCCACTGGATTTTCTGCAATCAGTCTGTACCGCTCATCATATGCTCTAAGCTCTGGTGTAAAGCTTTCTTTGGAATCAGCAAAATATAAAGACAGTGGATACATGTTATCAGCTGGTGAAAATGTGATAAACCATGAAGGTGCTCCTACAAATGACATCAGAGACCACACTTCATTTCTCATGTATTTTTTGCTTGTGAGTGATCCTTTGACATGACTGCCTACATGATCAATATCTTTAATTAATTGAAAACATAGCTTCTCTTCATCTGTTTCTGGAGTGACATGTTCACCATCTTCCATTTTTCTAGCAATGTTATTCAACACTCCAAGATCAACATCCATCAATCTTTGTGAAATGTGGTCAAATTTTGCTTTTTCAGCTAATAAATAGCCAGCTGTTGTAGACTCCTTTATTTGCTCATGGTTGAATGCAATTAAAGGAAAGTGTGGATCTTTCTGAAACCACTTGTCATAGTACATTAACAAGTGTCTCTTGTGTTTGATTTCTGAAATCTTTCCTTGAATCAGTGAATTGCCAATCACTGCTGACACCGCACTATTTTGCAGGATGCAAAATGATTGCAAAATGATTGGAAGCTTGTTAAAGTTTTGCATTTGATTTTAAACCGTGCAAAATCCAATTAAAATTTCACACATAATAACTCGTGAAATTCTATTTAAACACAAAGATTTGTGGGAATTTATCTCGACACAAAATTAATCAAATTCAAAAGTATTGTTCTGAGTAAAAATGTAGACAAAAGTGAAAGTTTTCCCATACCTTGTCAGCTGTCAAAATAATTGTAAAAAATATCAAATTCAATCAATTTTGCAAGACGTCAAAATCTTGTTTATTCAACCTCACCAAATGCAGAATTTTGGCCAAGGATTTTGCAAGTCACAACATTCCATATTTCACAATAAGATTTAGCCTTTGCAAAATATTTCGGAACTAAATCATTTTGCATGGCCCATAATGCTTCGCACACTCAAGTGTGTCACTGATCACACACTCAGCACACACTGAGGAGGCACTTGAGTGACAAAATGATAACATTCACACATGGATGACGCCTTGATATTCATTTAATTTAATGCTACGTCATACAACTAATTGGGCCCTAAAACCTGTGCTGGCAGATCAATACACCTGAAGTTGAGTCAGCACCATTCACCAAGGCAGGATATAGCTGCTTACACGCAACATTGATATAACGACCTTGACATCCTGCTCCTCCCAGTTTGATAACAGGTAGGCGAAGTGGGCATGGATGTGATTTATGGAGATGATTTCCAGATCAGCCAGTTGCACACCCCACATTCGAGCACGGAGTACAGGAAAGACCTCAAACAGATCATCAACTGCTGATGCAGGCCTAAGGCGTTGGATGGTGACGTGGGTAGCTATGCCTTGTGGGGTGGGCAGTTGCACAATGTATTCAATGCGAGCCGGAACTGGATCACTTTCCACCTCCGTCTGTACAAGAATGCAGGAATTACCCTCATGTTTAGATGACACGGTATAGGTGATGCCATGGACCATCAGATGGGAGAGAAGCTGTGCCTTCTTTGGTGGGTCAGAGCCTAAGGACACAGCCAGAGCATGACAGAGGCCTGCAGGCATAGAGCGGGCTGTGTTTTCATTCCAAGTAGCTGCATCTTCTTCATTGGTCACGTCCCAGCCCAAGGATGCAGTGAGCATGTCGGTGATGAGTGAGTCGCGGACCTGGGGGTTCAAAAGCTTCTCAAACATTACTTGGCAATGTTGCAGGGCTTGTGGGCACTGGGATTTGCATAAAATGCTGCGTAGGTTTGCAGATCGAGTATATGACCTGGACAAGGTCTCCTCTAATTCACCTACGAGTTTATCAGTACATTTGGGGCCTACAGGTTACTTACTGCAGTGCTCACCCATTTTGCTGCTGGTAGGAATTCGCTGAAGCGTACCAATAATCCGCTCAAAAGGAAATGTCCACCATGCGTGGAGAGGGCCATAGAGTAACAGGTACTCATGTAAATGAAACGCCACATGATGATTTGGGTGGAAATGGTATTCAGGGAACAACTCCTGGATTCCGTGAAGGTATGACTGCAAATGCTGCAGGTACAGGCCAGCGTGGCGGTGGGAGGTTACTCAAGAAGAGACAATGACTATGGCTGAAAGAAGGGATATGGTGACGGAAAGAATCTTGCTGCATCGTTCTGAGCGCTCATTCCCACCGTGGACTTTAGTCCAAAGGCAAACGAGTGACACGGGCAAATAGGTCGTTCCCAGTACCCGCCATTGATCTGCCTTTACCTTTCCATGAGCGGAAGAGCCCAAATTCTGGGGAACCGAAGTCACCCAGCTTGGTGTCACCATATTCCTGATATCAGACCAGATCTCCTCCATCTCCTCTGTCGTCAATACATGGCCATGGGCAGTTGATGTGTTGGCACCAGTCTCTCACTTTTCTGGTTGAACTTGACGCTGTGGGGTGAAGATAAGCAAGCCATTCAGGTAGCCAGGAAGGGCAACCTACCCAGGCGAGGATGGCGTCAACCCGGTCAATTTTTGAAGCCTTTCGATGCAGGTCCAAATGCACCGCTGGGCACTTGAGCTCGGCACAGGCAAATTCAAGGGCACGCGCATGGCATCTCATGAACTTTTGGACAATCTTCGGGCGGTCGGCCACCAGTTCAGCTGTCATGGGGCCTTGTAGGTATTTCTGAAGCTTTTGGACGCTCTTCTGCTCATTGGGAGAGAATTCCTGCCAAGTGGAAGAAAATTCGATTGGTACCACTGGCAGTTCCTCCGCTTTTTTCAGGCGAATGCCAAGAATCCCTTCAAAGTGCTCTTTGATCAAGCCCAGGAAGAGGTTGTGCATGCCATCAACTACCACACAGCGGGCAATGTCGAAATTGTGAAGAAAATAGTGGCCACACCAGGGTTTTAACCGGGAACCTCCCCAATACATGAGGGTAGCTCTACCAACTGAGCTATGTGACCGGTTACAATGGGAGTTAGGATATCTAACATATACCCTAAGGCAGACCTTAGTTCACTTCTTAACCATCCACTACTGTGTAGTGCTGTAGCTCCGGTGTTGATTAACCTGCCATTTGGTGGAACCATTGGATCTTAGCTCTGTTGAAAGTGACTACTACATCACCACTTCCAACAGAAATAAGGCAGTCGAAGTAATTCCGACCAACGAATGCCTGACTTGTCGAAGAGTGCCTGTCTCGCCTTCTCATCACCTGCACTGCGGTACTGTTCAGCGCAAGCCCGGCAGTCGGCGTCGGAGCGTCGGATCCAAGAGTCGTAGTCCGTGTTTCCATAGCCATGCGTGGCTCGAGTGCAATGACAGATGGAGCAGAAGTGATCATGAGAGAAAGCAGCAAATCCCCCCACTTTTCTTGCAGCGGGGAGGTCACAGATCACTACGACCAGTGCACAGTGCACCAGTCGGCCACCAGGATGGCGGTGAGTGCACGAGAATCTGACCCCAGTCACCCAAAAGTCCAAGAAGTCATCAATGAGTGGGGTCAGGTAATGGTTGATTGCAGCGAGTGGAGGTTCTTTGGGGCCAGGAATGATGCCAGCCAAAAACATGTTCTCTGGCTTGTAACGCAATTCAGGGGGAAGGTTGAGGCAGACCAGGGATATGAGGCCAATGGAAGCCTTCTTTCCGGCCTGTTTATTGGTATACGGGTTGAAGAAGTCGACACAAAGACTAAATACGTAGTGGCCTTCGTCACCCCCAACGCTGAAATGCTGCTTGTCAGGGCCTTGGAATTCACGAAGGAATGCGCCGTCAAAAATGTCGTGCATTTCATCCATACTGCCAGCTTTCCTCGTCCAGGAAGAATCCATGCAATCCTCCAACCCAGGTCGAGAAGTCAGCCCAGCTACCCAGTCCTTGAAGTCGAAGGAAACAAATGTTTTGATGGGAACCTGGATCTCCTCACCCATAATCGCCTGGGGCTTGGTCAAGCGTTCCTTGCAACGTGGGCCGCCACGAAACTCCTGGTGAGTGCAGCGTTGTGGGTATTGAGCAATGGGTGAGTCGCCTTCGAAAGTCGGCTTGTACGTGCGGTGACATTTCGGATTTGGGCAGACCACATAAATGACGCTCTTCCCGTCCAGATGAAAGTGGTCCACGGCGGAGCGAGGATCGACTGGAAAGTCGGACATAAGCTTTTGTTCTCGAGGTGAAAGGCGGGGCCCAGCCCTCATCAGGGTGAGCTGGACGATGTACTGCAGCATTGAAAGCATGAAATGGCATCCGCGACGCCCAACGTTCAGCACCACCTGGCAGGCAACTACCAAAAAAAGGGAGACTTGAAGAATGGGGTCGACATGCTGAAGGAAGGGTGTAAAGTGATGGTCGGTTTTCAGTTCATGGTTCACCTCCCTGCGGTGCTGTGCCAATTTCTGTTTCCACTCCTGTTTGCCTTGGTCCAGCTGATGCTGGACTTCATCCAGTCGCTCGCCAATGGACCTCTTGGTTTCAACCACCGCAGCTTGCTTCCCTTTGACAGCGTCCAATTGATTTCGGAGCTCGGTGCAGGTTGACAACAGTGGATTCAAAGGAGGGGGCGATGGCAGCTCCCCAGGGTGGTTTCGTAGTTCCATGAGGGCTAGGGAGACCTTCCGAGCCAAGTCCTTCACAGACGCCTCGATCCCGACCAGGCGACGGATGTGTGAATCCACTCGGCTGCATTGAGAGGGTTGGGGACTGGAGGGGCCGGGCGCTTTCGGAGCATGGGGGCGAACGTGGGGGCGGTCTGCTGCAATTGAGGGTTCTGGCGAACCGAGTGATAAATTCTGCGAGGTCATCACCGAACCTTGTGAAGCTGGGTTGGATTTGGACCAAAGCCGTCCGCCTGGTTGAGTAAACGCCCCGGAAACTTGGTCTGCGAGGGTCATGGATGCCATGTATTGGGCGATGTCAGCATCGCGGGCGTCTATGGCGTGCCGGGTGGCATCGCGAGCAATCGTGGCACGGTCTTGGAGCTGGTGGGATTTGAAGGTGCGGTGGTCCACCGGTACTCCTTGTGGTGAATTCGTCGTGGGGTCGAGGCCTCCCTTCATGGCACACCCGAAGGAGGCACAGAAGCAGGTCGGCATGCAGAGCTAATGAGGCGAAAGCGGTGGTTCTTGGCAACTCAGATGAGGGAGTATGGCTCGGGAAATAGAGCAAGAAGACCCGTCCTTGGATGCCAAAGCCACGTAACGAGGAATCCGGGAGGAGCACTGAGGTACAGGAAGTGGGATTGGTGTCTGGGGAGCCCAAAACACGTCAGGGTGCGAGTCTGGAGAAAAAGATCGTGAGCTCAGGAGCGGGACTTCGGCCAAGCATCTGCGGCGTCTCAAAGCTCGCTGGCCCACTCGGTCCCAGGGTTGATCCCTGAGTGGCCCAATGAGCGGCGAGAGGCCGGCAGAAAAAAAAGCACTCATGCGCAGGAATGGGGCGATGAGACCACGCCGAAGCCGCATAGGGAGGAATCCGGGGGCGCTGACGCGTAACGGGGAATCCGGGGGGAGCACTGGTGGAAGAGGAAGCGAACAACGTGTCTGGGAGCCCAAAACACGTTAGATAGACGACGGAGGAGGCAGCGGGCGCGTGTCTGGGAACCCAAAACACGCTGAGGAGAAGGAGAAAAAAACAAAAAGCCCCAATAAGGCGAGCCCACCCAAACAAAGACAAACAACCAAAAAAGTTCTCAACGCCTTGCCTTCTAAGTTCTTCATCAGCATCTTATGGGTTCCCAGAGACGCTGAGCCCACCCCTCATTCCCTCATCCGTTGCATGACCCGGGAACGTTTGCCATCTGCCCCCCGTCACTTTGCTTGAACCGCTGGCCGTACGTCCTCGCTCACCAAATCTTCAGCGTCTTATGGGTTCCCAGAGACGCTGAGTCGGCTCCTCACTCCCCTTCTTTGCTTCAGTCACACAAGTACTTCATTTCATTATCATGCCGTGCACTTTAGTACAAGTCGTTCTACGCCTCCACGATCTCTGCTGTTCCTTCAACAATCACTAGCTTTCTCAGTCCCAACAGTTGCCTAAGTTTGTCTTCGTCCATGTCGGCGAACGGCGTCCATGGGTCTTCGAGTTTCTTCTTGAAGACGGGGATTTTGTGCAATTCGAGGTTCTCCTGAATGACGGCGGCGACCGATCCCGCACCCTACCCATGCTATCAGATCAAGAAAGAGCGAGATGGATCAAATGTACCTGCACCAATGGCGGCATCCAAAAATTTGACGTCAGGTATAGAATCAAGAACAAAACCAACCCATTTAGCATGACCAACCGGTCTGAGAGCGTATGGTCCTGGTCTGCCTTCTTACGTTTGTTGGTGGCCTGCTTGGTCTGAGACAGTGAGTACTGAGCGCATATGGGCATACACGGATACTCACTGGTTTCTCCCAGATGCATATGTCGAAACAATTTTCTGACGAGCCAGAGGCAATGAGATGACGCTCAGGAGAGGAGATGGCCTGAATCCAATCTAATGAAGAGACTTAAATTGACTTCTCATTGGTTTACGTACCTCAACTGTCTGAATCAACGCCTGGCCTGAATTCATCTCCATTCATTATTGCTGTGCAGTTTGACTGATGAACAACTCACCTCCGTCGTGACGCAAGGTCTGGACAACCCCTTCCGAATTTGTGTTGAAGAGGTAGACATTACCGTGATCACTTCCACATACGACCACATTGGCCTGCTCGGCGAAAACCCCCTTCTTCACGTATCTTCGAGTGACTGCCACGCTGAAGGATCGCACGGGAGAAGTCCGAGTTATGTTATATAAATCAAATCCCGTGCTCAAGTTGTCAACAAGGACGAATTTTTCTGATAGGCAGACACTAGCATTCCCTCTATGAAATTTACCTCAGTTTGCTGGACGTTTTTCACATCAAATCACTCACATGCCAGACTTGAACACCTTGGACCATTTCTTGACGGATGTCTCTGCATCTCGACAGGAACTAGCCAAACGAGGATCAGCAGGACGCTGTGGCCAGTATATACGTTCACTCACACTTCTCCGGACTCCAAACTGAACACCAATAGGTTCTGATAGCCACTCGTGAAGTGGATAGCGCGAGGGATGGTCAGGTCCAGCATGTGCTTATTCCATAGGCTCGTGAGAGTACCTGTATTTATCTAAGCATTATTTTGAAGTTTCCTTTACTCCGAACTCAACGTTCTTCTCCAGGCAATAAACCTGAACCTGACCATAGTGACTCGATGTTGCAAGTCGGCTGCGTGTTGGATCAAATGCCAGGGCCTCGACACTGTCGCTAACGGCAAATGCGCGGGTGTTCGACAACTCCAAGAACTTGCCCTGACCTTCATCAGTGCCACCGTTGAATGAAATGAGGGGTATACTCACCCCAAACCTGCTTTGGCGATATACTGACACCATTCCTCTTCCAGTTCCGAAGCAAAGTGTTTCGCCCGTGACTCCAGCTTCAGAAGCTAGCCAATTTATACAGGTGATTTGCCCCCACTTTCCTCCGTTGTCATGGATCACCTGGATGCATTTGTATTTTTCTAAGATCCAAACCCGAACGGCTTCGTCATCTCCTACATCACGTCATCAGTGCTGTGTTCCCAAGTCACTGGTCTCCCTACCTCCACTTGCAAGTTGTTCACCATCGTGAGCGAAGGCAAAGCAGTTGACGGCCGCAGTGTGGCCAGCAAGCCGTCTAGCTAGTCGATATTGCTGTCTGGAAATAAGGCAATGAATAAGCTTGGAGGAACCAGACGTACATCTTTTTGCACAAAAATTTGATCCCAAATTTCTTGAATGGCTGAGGGCATGAAAGAGTATTATGACTTTCTGCACCGACGGCGTATTCAGTATATATACTCAAAATATATAATTGTGTTCTCCATTCTTTTGTGAGGATGAACAATATCATTCTGTTGTGACGTCGTGTTGGCACGCTTACGAGAACATAACAAGGACACAAATAGTTCACCATTTAGAGAATTATCATACAGCAAATGACTCAAAGGGGAACAAGGATCATAAATAATAAATAGGGACTCCACGAAAGTGCACCTCAGAAATAATGCAGACCGCTGGTATTATTCGCCGACATCTACCACTCATCACAGGACGTATTATATTCACAACCCAGAGACTTCCTGACCCACCAATGATCACCCCACGGATGGATTTTTACGCAGAAGAGCGAGACTTGACCTCCTTGGCAAAGGAACAAAGCGAATGCAGCGACGAAGCCATGTCGGAACTATCCGTTCTAGAAAGCGACGAGGAACCCATCAGCGGTCACAAAATCCCTAAACCACCAGGTGAGGCAGGCCGCCCAGGCAGTGGCGGTTACAACTTGAAGGATGTGCTGGGATGGACCAAGGCGGAATTTGACCAAGTGCAGGTAGCATGAATATTGCGTGATGAATTGAAAAAAAGGAGTTGACTTCGAGTCGTAGAAATGCGTCCGCTCCCAAGCCAACGAGAAGCTGAGCCGGGATAAAAGCTATGCACATCAAAAAGACAGTGCGATACGTGCCATTTGTCTTCAAGTAAGCAACTAACCTCAGCTAAACTTGCCCTCAGGAGCTCACACACTGCACAGGCGTCCAAAAAGCATCCGATTTTAGACCAATATGTCAACCATTGGCCAGTCCGGTCTATGCTGAAACTTCACCTCAAGTACACCTCAGAGTCGGCTCGACGCATGAAGGAGAAGGCCATCGCCAAGAAGGTGGAGCAAGTCGTTGGAAAGGCGGTCGCCGCGAGAAAGGCCCTTCCCAAAAGGAAAGGAGCAGTGGCAGAGAGAGACCAGGAGGACGAGGATGACGATGACGATGACGATGACGATGGCGATGGCGATGGCGATGGCGAGGAGATGGCTTAAGTTTCTAGAGATCGTCATTTTTAAATTTGTACGATCGGAACCGGTATGCAGCTAAGAAAGAGGTCGAAATCGTGGAGGCGTGGGTCCGTTTCCAAACGATGTGTAGTATGAAAATGAAGCGTTTGCGTGACTGAAGCAAAGAAGGGACGTAAGGCCAGCAGTTCAAGTGATTCAACGGGGCAAATGGCGCACGTTCCTGGGCAACGCGACAGATGAGGGAGTGAGGAGCCGACTCAGTGTCTCTGGGAACCCATAAGACGCTGAAGATTTGGTGAGCGAGGACGTACGGCCAGCGGTTCAAGCAAAGTGACGGGGGGCAGATGGCAAACGTTCCCGGGTCATGCAACGGATGAGGGAATGAGGGGTGGGCTCAGCGTCTCTGGGAACCCATAAGATGCTGATGAAGAACTTAGAAGGCAAGGCGTTGAGAACTTTTTTGGTTGTTTGTCTTTGTTTGGGTGGGCTCGCCTTATTGGGGCTTTTTGTTTTTTTCTCCTTCTCCTCAGCGTGTTTTGGGTTCCCAGACACGCGCCCGCTGCCTCCTCCGTCGTCTATCTAACGTGTTTTGGGCTCCCAGACACGTTGTTCGCTTCCTCTTCCACCAGTGCTCCCCCCGGATTCCCCGTTACGCGTCAGCGCCCCCGGATTCCTCCCTATGCGGCTTCGGCGTGGTCTCATCGCCCCATTCCTGCGCATGAGTGCTTTTTTTTCTGCCGGCCTCTCGCCGCTCGTTGGGCCACTCAGGGATCAACCCTGGGACCGAGTGGGCCAGCGAGCTTTGAGATGCCGCAGATGCTTGGCCGAAGTCCCGCTCCTGAGCTCACGATCTTTTTCTCCAGACTCGCACCCTGACGTGTTTTGGGCTCCCCAGACACCAATCCCACTTCCTGTACCTTAGTGCTCCTCCTGGTCAGGTCTTCAGTTTCCCAAGCGTGTTTTGGGCTCCCAGACACACCTTCCTTCTTCGCCCTGATCTTGCCACACCCTTCAATCTTGCGTACTTTTCCCGCCATCACCTCATCCCTTGTGTTGGTTATTTGGACGTCATGTCTGCTCCACCACAGCCGCTGGACCACTCTTAAGGACGGGCGCACCTCCTGAATGGGGTGCTTTACTACTCCCCCAATTCCTCCCGCAGTATATCCTCTCCTCCACCCAAACCGCCTCACCTCCTCACGACCAACGTTTTCCAGACCTGATCGCCCGGCCGCCTGCAGGATTACCAACATCCCTGGTGGTGGACCTCGGCATTCGGTTATCTGAGCTTCTTGCCAGTCCATCCCTCATTCAGTGGCTATCCATTCGACCGCCTCGCCCACGTGCCGCCCCTCGAGAAGGAGGAGGGGGGATTCTGCCTTCGTCCCTACCTCGCCAGCTGTTGGCTTCGGCTCGAGCAAAGGCTGGTCCACGCCATCGCCTTGTTGGCGCAGAAATACCCTGTTGCTGTCCTACTGCCTTGGCACCCCTCCGCATGGGGCTATGGACGACCTCACAAAAGCCACTACATCGCATGATGGCGTGCCATCATTTCGAGGGACTGGTTTGTAGTTTCCATGGCCGCCCTCTCCTTTCTCATGGCTGCAGGAGAGTCACACTTCCGCGACGCCCTCATCCCGGACTGGTTTACCCGGTTGGCAGAGGCTGGCTTTGACCAGTCCTGGTTGGCAGGGGTCGCTTCGTCTTCTGTCCACACCTTTTCGTCATTTGCTCCTCGTGTAGGGGTCTTCCTAGACCTATTAGATCCCGAAAAAACGCAACCAGCAGTGGAGTGGTTCTGTCATTACCACGTCCCTGTTTGGTATCCTTGGAGAGCGGAAGAAGCACAAGCCGTTCGCCAGCACACCTGGCTCCAGGGTTTGGCTCCTCCTCCCCATAAACTACAGGACGCGACCACTTTCTTCACCTCTGCTCCCTCAGCATCTTCGCATCTCCTCACCACGGCACCTTCAGCTTCACAGGACCCCCAGGACCAAGCAAGCCCGGCTCTTTCCAGCACCCATCCCATGAAGGCCCAGCCCACGTGGAAGGACTTCTTTGCTGAGCGCGAAAGGATGAATGCTCAGAAGCTGGAGAAGGAATCCCCTTCAGCTCGTCAGACTCGGTTGAATCGTGAGTGCAACCCACCCACCGTTAGCGCGAAAGTATTTGAATGGGTCAAAAGCGATGAGATTCCTTCGCAGCTCATACGTAAGGCGGTTCTGCGGAGTGCGAGAGAAGAAACGTTAGAGAATTATGGGGCAAATCAGCGACGCTATGATGCTTTCTGGAATGAATGGGACTGTTGTGAGGAGTTTGGGCCGGAGGATGACCATGACAACGAGGACAATGATTACGATGAGGATTTCTGGGGGCCACGGCAAGAGGAGATTCAACCAGATCCTGATCACAACCCTGGAATCTGAACCCAGAGGTCACCATCGCCACCCCTCACGGCAGATGACATTCAGCCCGTGAAGGAAACGCCGGACATGTATGAAATCGTGCACCTGTTATCTATGCACCACAGATTCGTGCCGCCAATACCGGTTCCCCATCTGGCTCGCCTCATGGAACCCCAGGCCATACAGGCCTTCCTTCGCGCGGTCGGATTGACATGACAGGATGATCCCATCTTCGCGATGGGTCTCGGCGCGATTGCCTTAAATTTTTTTGAAGCCCTTGTCTCAGGTCTGCAACTTGAGCAACCTTTGTGGGACTTGAGTCGGGACAGCTGCCAGCCTCTGGTCCTCACAGATCGCATCAAGCGCCTTCACCATCTGCCGTCTGTGCTTTATTTCTTTGACTTTGGGCCAGCTGCGACCGTCCCATGGAAGATCGCCGTCTCTCAACCTGCTGACGTGCTTTACATCTGCAGATTGGATGCTGGGTGTCAGGAAGTAGACATTGCTCGAAACCTTCTGCAGAGGGGAATTCAATTCCGAATTCTTCACCCCCTTAGGGAAATTCCCAGCTCGCTGTCATTCCGCCCCTCCACCGTTCCCATTCGACTCTCCGGGTACAAATTCTCAAGAAGAGACTATGACGCATATCTGCACCAGCGTGCCGTGATCTTGAGTGGTCATGGGGGTCGAGCAGCACTTCTCCGAGGCGGGGTTTTGTGGCGTCTGGCTGTGCAGGAAACAAGCTTCCACACCGTCTTACAAGGCCCGTCATCTGCGGTACTCCTGCATCGGGATGGGTTCTCGGTTCAAGATAGCAATTCGGTTGATTGCCTCTGGGATGATGACTTGAGCGAGGATGAGATCCTTTTACTTTGTGGGACGTATATCTGTTACACCGGTATGTTTGTGCTTTTAATTTACCAAACCTGATGGGCTCCCTGTTAGGCAATGGCGCCCAGACCGCCACGGTGTCTTGGTTTCCCCTGCCCTGGACGTATGATGCAAGTGGAGAAAACTATGGGTGCTGGACTGAGTGGTCTGAAATGGTTTACCAAACGTGGTTGACCAGAGTTGAGAAGGGAGAGCCACCACTTCCTCAACATCGATGGCGAGATCGATTAAGGGGGCACCACAAATCTCGCAAGCTCAAGCAGGCTATGTCTTCCATTTCCAAAGGTTTCCTCAAAGATCACGGCGGGTCGTAAATTTTAGTCCTCTTACTTAGCGAATGAAATAAAAAACCTTTACTCCACTCTCAGGCGTGCACTCAAGTGTTCACTAAGTGTGTGCTAAGTGTGTGATGAGCGACACACTTGAGTGCGCGAAGCATTGTGGGCCATGCAAAATGCTTTATTTCCGAAATATTTTGCAAAGGCTAAATCTTATTGTGAAATATGGAATGTTGTGACTGGCAAAATCCTTGGCCAAAATTCTACATTTGGTGAGGTTGAATAAACAAGATTTTGACGTCTTGCAAAATTGATTGAATTTGATATTTTTTACAATTATTTTGACAGCTGACAAGGTATGGGAAAACTTTCACTTTTGTCTACATTTTCACTCAGAACAATACTTTTGAATTTGATTAATTTTGTGTCGAGATAAATTCCCACAAATCTTTGTGTTTAAATAGAATTTCACGAGTTATTATGTGTGAAATTTTAATTGGATTTTGCACGGTTTAAAATCAAATGCAAAACTTTAACAAGCTTCCAATCATTTTGCAATCATTTTGCATCCTGCAAAATAGTGCGGTGTCAGCAGTGAATTCCACCAAGTCCAAAGGGAAACAACCATGGCATCATTTGAGGAAACAACTGAGGGTTATTATAGATGGATTGTGGATCACTCTCATGTCCAATTGCCAAAATCTTGTTATTCTCCATCAGATGTTTTAATGCAATAGCTTTAATGGCCTTGATACTTTTGGTTGAGTATTCTTCACCAGTCAGACCATGAACTACAAATGGACACATCCCAGTCTCAGTTCCTTCTTCCTCTTCCATGTCATTAACAGCAGTAGCTTCTGGGTTTTTGTTAATGAATGATTGTCTGTACTCCACCACCACTGGTATGTCATTCTCAAGATACTGCTTCAAGTTTTCTTCTGAAATCTCCAAGTCAAAATAGTTACCATGATTCAGTTTCAACCAATTCAAAGCAGTTGCAACTTTGTTTCTTCTAACAAGCAATGGTGTTCTCTCAAAATCAGACTTGGTAGGTTTGCATGGTCCAGTATAAATGAATGCAAGTACTTCATCCAACTCATCAAGAGGTGGGGGTAAAATGTCATATATCTTTGGAGTTGGGTTGGCAAAAGTAATAGCATTTGCTCTCATCTTATGCATTCCTGAAGAAACTCGAACTATACATCTGTTGTGTCTCACTCTAGCAATAAGCAGTTGTTCTGCATAAGACAAATTATGTAATTCATCAGGAATTTGTCCAACCCATAAACCATTTGCCAGAGACATAGCAGGACATTTGCCTTTGATCAAAGACTTGCAACACTTCTTGCAAATGCCATGAAGATCTTCATTTATTATAGGGCTATCTGAAGATTGGATTGGATCATCAATTGAGAAGCGCTCTTTGTGAGTTACACCAGATTGTTTCAAACAACTTAAATTCAACTCTGTGTAACTTTGCAATTGCAGGACTGGAGTCAATCTTCCACAGACAGCACAACCAGATTCAATAAATTTGTTGGGAGAGGTATCACCACAAAATCCTGAAATAATAGTATGTTGCAATTTTGCTGAAGGTGGATTGGGTGGAAATTGAATGTTATCTCTATATGTTTGAACAGCAATCTGATTTGTGCATGCTGCTCAGGGTGATTCATGTTATATCTTCTAACTGCATTTAATGTGTGTTGCAGATGCTTGTCATAATTATAAACTTTGAATTTTATAACAGCTGCAAGGTTCTGTGTTGCATGCTTCTCAGGATTTTCCAGGTGAAATTTTTGTACAGCTGCAAGGTTCTGTGTTGCATGCTTTTCAGGATTTTCCAGGTGAAATTTCTCCACAGCTGCAAGGTTTTGCTTTGCATGCTTCTCAGGATGTTCCAGATGAAATTTCTGTACAGCTGTTAAATTTTGCTTTGTATGCTTGGCAGGATTTGCACTCTGTAATTTCTTTACAGCTGCTAGATTTTGTTTGGCATACTTGTCAGGATTTGCACTCTGGAATTTCTGAACAGCTGCTAGATTTTGTTTGGCATGCTTGTCAGGGTTTTCATTATGAAATTTTTGTACAGCAATCAGATTTTGTTTTGCATGTTTGTCAGGATGTTGTGCTTTAAATTTATTGACTGCTCTGATATTCAAGGTTTTCTTGTGACTTGCAATTGCTTCTTTATCAACAAATTTCATACATTCAAAAACAGATACAAATTCTGGGCAATTAGAGCACACATGAGTCTGAATTGCAGTTTGAATTGATGCATGATTCATTTTTGAGTGTACAAGAATGCTATGACTAGCTGCAATCACTTTCTAGTTTGCAATGGTCAACTTTGGAATCAACAATTCAAATGGGTGATTTACAATTACAAGTGACTTGTCAGATGATGAACCCAGTGAGAGAGCTTCATTTTTTGGCAGGTAAGAGTGGAATCTACATTTAGCTACATCCATACTAGCATTGACATTGGTTGAAGCAGGCATCAGTTCATGAAGTGAGAATACATTTGCTTTGCCTCCACCGATGCATTCAATATCAATGTTGGCATTGAAGGATATATTTTCAGACTTGAAAATGTCAAATAATTTCGAAGTTTTATTACAAATATAGTATGCAGACACTTGACAAGCTAGAAAATGATGCAGAACCAAGAAAAATAGTACAATTGCCCCATTGGCTAATAGAGGTTGTTTTGTAACATATTTCAAGTAAGCTCTGAAGTCATGTTTTCTGAACAGATTCTGTTGAAGTTTCAACTTAATATACATGCACTTATTAGCAATGCTGGTTGTACAATGATACACAGAAAGCAAATCCAACATGTTTAAGAAGACTCTGGCATATAGTTCAAATAGGAAAGAGGTATGAGCTGATTGATAACTAGAAAGAACAAATTCACTATTGTTGTGGATACTTGTGATTTTTTCAGGGACCTGCAATGTGAAAGAAGAGGTGGACTGGAGACCAATGTGATGAACAGGAACTAAACTTGGTGAATAAGTGGAATTTTCATACTTTGTCAGATTTTCTTTGTAAAAATTCAAAGTAATTGGACACAGCATGACATTTGGTATGACAGAGACAGTTGGTGTGACATGGACATTTTGTATGACATTTTCAGGAGGCACAAGGCCAATCCCAATGACAGCACATTGTGCCCAAGACATTGCAATGATAAAAATCATAAGACATTGTGACATGGATGACAATTTTAACATTTTTGTGAACAGGTTTATAGTTTTTTTGAAAATAAATGCTGGATCATAATATGGATATGTCAAATATATCTGGAGAAGATGAATAAACAACATACCAATACAAATTCCAGCACATGAAGTAGTAAAAATCGAAAAAATCAACAAAATTTTGTATTTGAATACTACATATGGAAATCTTATGTCAGCATGTGATCTTGAATAGTAATAGATTCATACCTGAGCCAGAAAAGATCCAGCATTACGAGTCCCTATAAGGGAATCGTTCTATATGGTGGATTCTCAAACTCAGGGTCAGACTCTAATTTGCCAAGCCGTGGGAACAATTTTGTGAAACTGTGGGAACAATTTTGAAGCCCTGGGAATAATTATAAAACCGTGTGACTGGGCGGAGTTGAGTGTGAGAATTTGTTGTCTCAATCAGCAAGAACAATAAGGCAGCCGGATCACAGCAACCAATTTGGAAATGGGTAGTGTTATATTTTGTTGGTATTGCAATTGCAATCAGTGTCTTATAATAATCACAGGCATTGGTAATGCAATGTGCCGTGTATGAATGAAAAATATGTAAGTGCTATCTGTCATGTAGTTACATCTACTGTGTGTAATAGAATTGTTGATAATGAAATGAGGTCAAACAGTGTCCATTGTACACTTGTCACACAGGTCCAAATGTGTGCGGTGAGTGTTTGGTAGGTGTCCCAGCTTTAATCTGGCGCAGTCGTTTGCACAAACATCTGTATGGTGTTTTGGTGGACATGTTCAGTGCATGTAAGTAAACCGGTGTGACCGGATATACGACACCGAACACATCGAACATGTTCAGTGTGTTCTGTGGACATGTTCGGTGCATGTCAGTAAACTAGTATGACCAGATATACGACACCGAACACATCGAACATGTTCGGTGTGTTCGGTGGACATGTTCGGTGCAGGTCAGTGAACTGGTATGACCTGATATACTACACTGAACACATCGAACATGTTCGGTGTGTTTGGTGAAGATGTTCGGTGCATGTCAGTAAACTGGTTTGACCAGATATATGACACCGAACACATCGAACATGTTCGGTGGACATGTTCGGTGCATGTCAGTACACTGGTATAACCAGATATACTACCCTGACCACATTGAACATGTTGAACTGGTGTGTTCGGTTGACATGTTCGGTGGATGTTGGTAAGCCAATATGACTAGGTATACTACACCAAACACATCTGGTGTGTTTGGTGGACATGTTTGGTGGATGTCCATGGACCGGTATGACTAGGTATACTACACCAAACACATCCACCAAACACACCGAAGATGCCGCAGCCTGCATGTGGGGCATTCCCCTTGCGCAAATAGTCATATGAACAATGTATTTGATGTGTCTGTAGTGTAGCTACATGTACAATGCGTATTACAATTAATATTAATGCCAGCATTGACTACTTGCAAAGTGTTCGGTATGTTCGGTAAGGTGTTCGATTGATGTCCCAGCCTTCATCTGTGGCATTTCCCTTGCACAAATCGTTGTACGAACAACGTATTCGATGTATCTGTAGTGTAGCTACCAGTACAATGCATATTAGAATTAATATTAATGCCAGCATTGACTACTTGCAAAGTGTTCGGTATGTTCGGTAAGATGTTCGGTTGATGTCCCAGCCTTCATCTGTGGCATTTCCCTTGCACAAATTGTTGTACGAACAACGTATTCGATGTATCTGTAGTGTAGCTACCAGTACAATGTGTATTAGAATTATCATTAAGGCAAACATTGACTACTCGTTGAAGAGGTCCAAAGTGTTCGGTATGTTCGGTAAGGTGTTCGGTTGATGTCCAAGCCTTCATCTGTGGCATTTCCCTTGCACAAATCGTTGTACGAACAACGTATTCGATGTATCTGTAGTGTAGCTACCAGTACAATGCATATTAGAATTAATATTAATGCCAGCATTGACTACTTGCAAAGTGTTCGGTATGTTCGGTAAGATGTTCGGTTGATGTCCCAGCCTTCATCTGTGGCATTTCCCTTGCACAAATTGTTGTACGAACAACGTATTCGATGTATCTGTAGTGTAGCTACCAGTACAATGTGTATTAGAATTAATAATAATGCCAGCATTGACTACTTGCAAAGTGTTCGGTATGTTCGGTAAGATGTTCGGTTGATGTCCCAGCCTTTATCTGTGGCATTTCCCTTGCACAAATCGTTGTACGAACAACATATTCGGTGTATCTGTAGTGTAGCTACATGTACAATGTGTATTAGAATTATCATTAAGGCAAACATTGACTACTCGTTGAAGAGGTCAAAAGTGTTCGGTATGTTCGGTAAAGTGTTCAGTTGATGTCGAAGCCTTCTCGATGTATCATCCGGGGCATTCCCCTTGCACAAATAGTTGTACAAACAACGTATTCGATGTATCTGTTGTGTAGCTACATGTACAATGTGTATTAGAATTATCATTAATGCAAACATTGACTACTCGTCGTACAGGTCGAAAGTGTTCAGTCAGTGTTCAGTAGATGTCCCAGCCTTTTTCTGATGCATTCCCCTTCCACCCACAATTGTACACACATTATATCAGATGTGTCTGTGTTGCAGTCACTGGATGCAAGCCATAATATTTCTAATAAAAATATCTTGAAATTGCCTGGAAATTAATCCATATTATTTTAACATGTCATTTGCAGAGAACATTTACATATGTAGTGCATATTTTTTGTACACAGGTATCATAAAGATATGATAAACATTATAAGAAAACCAAGATGTTTAAAGACTATGAAATTGTATTTCTTTTAAGATAGCACTCAAGATACTTTTATGATAACTTCCTTTAAAACGAACTGACATTATTTAGAAGGTTTTCAAAAATTTTCTCACAATGTTGTATTAAAGTAACATGGATTAATTTCCAGATAACTTCAAGATATTTTGAGTTGAAATACTATGGCTTGCATCCAGTGAGTCATATATAATATGCACATTGAAATCGTTCCCAATGCAAGCAGTGATTTCTTGTCAAAGAGGTATAATACAATGTTCCACCTTCAACCCTCGGCAATCCCATTGTAGACATAATATTATGACCTGTATATTGGATGGGTCTGTACAAGTGCTACATATCCTTGCAATGCACCTCATACTTAATACATTATCAATACTGGTAAAACAGGCTGAATGGATTTCAGTAAATCATTGGGCCAGTGTCCCAGACACAGTATGCAGCATTGCAGTGCAACAGACACTGTCTGTTCCATAAATTCCATTCGTGCATGTCACACCTATCTTCATCATGTGTGCTGGAATTGGTTCAGGTGTTCAATACTGATCAAACTGTTACACAAGAACATTGTGTCACCAACTTCACAGCTTCATGAATTGGAAGCATTGCTAGTGCACAAGCTGAACCAGTCATCTTGTTGATTCTGGCATCATCAAACCCAGTGATCTTATCAAAGTGGTTCCAATACAAGTGCAGTTGGTGTCATTGTACATGTGTTTATTTCTACCATACTCACAGGAGGTCATTCTTGACCCGACAAATAATTCAGATACTTAGAGTTTCTGGATATACTTACTATGTATTCTGTAAAACTTTCACAGAGTAACTATGACTACTGATAGAGTAGTAAATTAGTTGTATATATGCCAGCATGAACACTGCAAACTTGATGTGAAAGATGCCAATTTGGGATCTGATATTGCATTATGACAAATTGGAAGGAACAGGGTATAATCAATTATGAAAGCTATATCATTGTAGTATGGTATGTGAATGGTATCTGAATGGCATCAGTATGTAATAATAAAGGAAATATTAATAACTTTGCAAATATTGATTATCATAGCAGCATCATAATACTGTATGATTTGTATCCACTTATTCTCTCATTACTAAAAAGGGACGAGTAACCTGCCATGCAAAGCAATGGCCCACACCCCACTAGTAAATCTGTAGGTGAAGAAATGAGCTCATATAATCCAAAAAGGTGAAAAAATGTGAAATTTCCACATACTTTGAATGTTGAGTGGGAGAATAGCTGTCAAGTGATAGATTATGTCAAACAATAACAATTTACACCAATACAAGACATTACCAGTGGTGCAAGAGACAAAATATAGCCATACAGAAAAAAAAGCATAAAAAACCACAGAATTTTCGACTTTTTTGTCTATAAAAGGAAATATTATGTCAGCATTGGACCCTGCATGGTGCGGAATCATCACCTGATCTGGATCGCAGTTTTTCGGAGTCTAAATATGGAAAACTCAGCTTAAACAAGCAAAAAAGGTGAAAAAACAAGAAATTTGTACATACTTTGAAAATTGAAAGGGAGATGGTCTGTAAAATGATAGATTATGTTAACAAATAGCAAGATATACAAATTGAAGACATTACCAGTGGTCCAGGAAATCAAACACAGCCACAGGAAATAAAAAGCATGAAAATCTGAAGAATTTTCAACTTTTATGTCTAAAAAAGGAAAGCTTATGTCAGCATAGTTTGTCTTTTCTGAGACAACCCATATTTGGATGCTTATGTAAGCATGTCCAAACATGACCCCAACTCTAACTGATTTTCTAGTTACGAGTTCTTCCATTTATGGAAGAATTGTTCTTATGAGTCCAGGATATATGGCAGATCGTCAGTAATTAATTAATTAATGTTTGAAATCGACCATAGAGCCAAATTCCGCATTTCTAACCCATTCTTTTTGGAAAAAATGATGAATAAACTAGATTTTCGGAATTTTGTTGTCAAATATTTTCATGAATATACGATTTTCCTTGAGGTCATAAAAAATCAAGATCTGCTCCGATGGATGAGAAAAAAAATTTGTATGACGCGGAATTTGATTGAAAAAGGAAGTGGTCACATTAAGTCACAGACATACTCTCTCGGCTCCCCGACTTTTAACATTCAACACCCACCGTCCCAGCTATTTTGACCTTGGCTGAAAACGTTTGGTCAGGGGGGTCTCAGGCCCTCGAGTTCCAGCTGTCTGCCCAACCACCACCAACCCACCTTTTGCAACTACCAGGATACCCCATCCCACCTCGTTTTTGATCACCTATGGCCAATCTACACCCTCCGCACCTCATTCGTGTTGAAAACGAGTGCTCAGGGGGTCTCAGGCCCTCACGTTCTGGCTATCTGCCATACCACTACCACCCCATGTTTTTTTACCACAGGACCGGACCTGCCCCATTTTCAACCACCCCCGAAGTTTACATCACCCACACTCCGTTTCCATTGAAAATGAGGGGTCGGGCCATCTCAAGAGCTTGTGTTCCCGCAAGCCATACTAAATCCATCTTATACCACCGTATTTTGTATCGAATTTGACTAAGTTCGAAACTTAATTGTAATCGTTTTACTTTAGAATTTAAACTTGACTTGCAACAAATTAAAAACTCCTCAATGAGAGTTTGATGATGATAGACTCAGCGTCAGATTTTGCAAAGCATGTTCTCAACTATTATGGATAAGAAATTTTTTTTATAAAGTCCAGATTCGACTCAAACTGAAACAGAGTATGTGTATTAAATAAAAGGCAACCATGAACAGCTGCCAATGTCAGTCCGCATTGGGGGCGATGTCAGCCTCATCCTCATCATCAGTAAACGCTACACCTCTTTTCCTGATTTTTGAAGACACTTTGACCTGAAGACGTTGTGTTTTCAAGAGTGTCTTTGAAGTGTCCTTCATAAAACAAGTCATGACAAGAAACCATAACAAGAGTAGTGCACACCTCTGCAAATTTGTCATCGATGAGAGCGATTGACTGAAGCACCAAAGCAAGCTTGAAATTTTTATCTTCCTTAGGACAAAATGCACGGAATGAGAGTCGAAGATCCACTACCATGCCGGGAACAAAGCGAGTTGGTGTTGTATGTTCATACCTACATGTTTCCGTGAGTTTGGCATCGCAGAGAAAGTTGTGTACTCACTTGAATTTTTGGTCAGTGGTCACAAGCCTAGAAAAATATCCGACATCATCGGCAGTGGTGTGAAAATATTGACTTTGATCCACAGACGCCAAACACCATGGGGATCAACAAGAGGAGGAAAAGGAACAATGTCAGAGTGATTCACAAATTTTGCGCTTGTAAAGTATCTTTTGTACGCTTCAATCGTTGTATATCCTGAAAATGTACCAGGGGTCCAAGGCTGGAGTTTGAAGGGACTAATACCCTTGGCAAAAATGGAGTGGATGGTCTGGATATTCTCCATAGCCACGTCGAATCAAGAGGAATTCAGCCCTGTCAAAGTGACATGTTGTCGCAGAAATTTGACCCTGGCTTCAGAACTATGGACCACTTGCAAGTCAGGTGTCCAGGATTTCGATATTGACAGCTAGCACTCACTTTGGAAGTCGGTTGACTGGGGGTAAGTCACATTCGGCGATGACTCCTGTAAGATGAAGTATAATTTCCTCCATCTCCTTTCCATCTAATTCTTGTACAAGTTCGTATTGTGCCATGGCTCGATTATACTGGGTCTTGGCTTTCAAGTGTAAGCCATTCTCCTAGTATGTTGTTCAAAACCTCATAGGCCATATGGGACAGAAGACATGCCTTGTTAAACGAACTCAAATACCTCCGATGGTGCTTTCCTTCACATGCTGAGGATGACAAAGACTCATCCCCTCAAAAAGCATCTCACCAAAAGGCGTCATCCAAACAGGTTTCCTATACCACAGTTGATTCTCCGAGTCCTGAAGAGGACATTTTTTGGTAGGAGGCTGGCCCTTAGTTTTGACTGCACTAATTAGCTATCATACCAGTTCACCCTCACTCAAGAAACCTAAAGACGAAATGGTATATTTGGAGGACTTTCCTGAATCGTATGTGTCGACATGTTTCATTACTTTATATACACTACATAATCCTCCGGTAGCAAAAATTTCATCAAGTCCGGTGATGGTCCAGTCAAATGTGAAGTTCTCGTCCGAGAACTGATGGACTCCATGTTGGTGGACACATACAAGAACCTCCCACCTCTTCGGTGAGTATTTGTCTTTTTAATAATAATATAGTTTTGATTGATGGTTGTTCTCTGGTTAGAAAAGGGACTCTGGTCACCGCCAATCCTGGGATTGATCCCATAGAACCGTTTTTGCTTAGCAATGTTCCAAAAATCTTTCCCTCCGCAAATATGAGGTATGTCTCCTTTACTTCTAACATGAGTCGTCCTTCAAACTATAATTAGGCTTCTTGTCGAGGCCATCACCTTTACAAGGTCTGGGGTGTTCATGAATCCTTCCAGAGCATCCCCGAATCTTGTCAAGATCAACCCAGTATCAGAAAGTGTACGATCTGTGGAATACGCAAGCCAGGCTGGCGCATATGGCTTCAATCCATATATCGTTTTTACTTCTGTTTTGCTTGTGACCAGTTCTAATTTGACCTCGGAACCTGTTGGAATTTTCTGGCAAATTGGTGGACTGATGTGCACTCAAGAGTGGGAAAGGTTTTGCGCCTTTTTCTGCATGGTATTCAAGGTTCCTGAGCTGAGGGCTCAAATACTGGAGGGTTCCGTCATGATTAGCACTCGTGCTAAACAAAGAGATAAGGATGACGGTAAGTACTTTGTGTCATATATGCACTACAATTTTTTTAATCTGACATATTTCAGCTGGATTTACAGGAAGTAACATTGCGAAAATGCTGGCTAGGAAGAAGTCCCTTGCCAATTTGTCTCCGGTGAAAGCTGTCTCTTCCAATAGTACAGCGGTGAAAGGTGCACTGAACTTTGAAGACCAGGGTGAGTACAAGTCAATTTGTCCGAGTTTGCCATGATCTTAGGATTTCACCAGTTCCCATATATGATGGCATGAATGGTGTGGTAGATGTTACCAGGCTCCATCACCTTTCGTCCGACTTGAAGCTGTGGGAGGATGACTTGGTGGGGAAGATGTGTCTAGTTGGCTATACGGCGAACAGCTGGATCCCCGAGGACAACTTGACCAAGCAGCTCTCTCTAAACATTCAGTGGGTCATTGTTTTAGCCAAGGAGGACTAGGACTAGGGCTTAGCAAATTGTCGGCTTGGACATAATTTTTTACATGTATTTATTATTCAGAATCCGTCGGGTTGTTTGAAAACCCAATATACCGCTATATCTGCTCTCGAAGAAACGTTTAGCTTTCTTTCATGAGAGCATTTTTGACATTGAATTCGTCACGGTTTCCCTTTGGTGAAAAAGTTTTTCCTTTGGTGAAAAAGTTTTTCCACACCTGTAATTCAATTCAACATAACACCTTCTTATAAAACGAACAGCCTGTTATTCTACTGCCCCAGAAGCTCCTTGAGATTACTAAAAAGTCCAAGTCCCATTTGCCATCTAGCGGGGCCTTCTTCTTCCAATTCTTTTCTAGCCCACTTTTTCGAAGCCAGCAGCTCACCAACAGTCTGGAACCCATATTCCACCCATCTAAATAAGCCCCCTGCCGTGTACTGTGTGAAGGACATTCTCGTTTCCCCCTTTTGAATGGAGGTGTTGGAGTGGCGGAGGATGGCGGAAGGAATAATGGCGGTGGTCCCAGCGGGAAACTCGATAACCATCTTCAAATCCCAAAGGATGAGATGGCCCCCAAGTGTCGGATCGAAGTCGCCCAGTGGGGTGATGGAGCACATCCCAAAAGACAAATTCTTGAAGTCGATGTGGTCGAAGCATACTGTCTGTGGTCCGAAATTGAACGTGCTGGTTGACCATATGCTGTTGTCGAATGTCCTTGCCAACTCGGGATACCTCTCATACAGTGCTCCCATTTTTTCCTTGTAATAGGAATACAGCTTTGGCATCCATGTCGAAAATGCTCCTGATGCAAATCCTGCAAATCCCCTAATTGCAGGGTGATTAATGAGCATCGTGAGGATTTCACTATCCTTAGCGCTATTGCAAAGGTTCCCAGGCGTCTACTCAGGGAAGGAATCAGTAGATGAATCGGCAATACAAAAATGGAGTTTGCCTTCTGTCCCCCCCCATACGATGCCCCGTGGCTTAGCACATAGAAAACGCCGCGTCTATGACTCTCTTGGGTGACTGAGAAGCTAGCTAACATCCTAGCATGGGCCATGGCTTCCGCAGCGTCTCGATGCATCTTCTGACCTAGCTCACCATCCGGTCGACCTACCATGACAACTATCAAAAGACCTTCTTGGTTTTCAATAGGAAATGACTCTCTATTATTGTATAATGAGCTTTGATCACCAGTAATGGGAATGAGACTTACTTTCCATCCCAATGGTGTAGGGTAAACTTGAATACGGAGTCGGAACCCACCATTTCCTCCAAAGTAAAAGTCCTCCCATACCCCTCCGAGTTGACCGCAGTATATCCAATTTTTGAGACTGGTACAGCTTCGACGTCGAGGTCAAGATCGGCAGTGACTTTATTGACCTTGTTGATATGTTTCTTCATAGTGGAAGGACGGACCGTATAATCGCCGAAGGAACGACTACTCCGTTCTTGCTGTCATTTCATTTGGCGTTTTTGTTTACTTTGTTGTTTCCGATGTTCCTTTACAGATTTTGGAAGTGGTTTACGAGAAATAGGGGTGGTCGTGGACGACGCAGGAGCCTGATGTTCATTGGAGCTGATATCCACATTGGAATCGTGGTCAGACGGTGCAAGGGCATGGGGTTGGTCCACCGGACATATGGATTGGAACGGATAGTCCTCTGTGTCGTCCTCCTGGTTGCTGATTTCTGATTGTACTGCTTTGCCCAACAATTGTTCAAAATTGAATGAATTATCAGCGGAGATGGCCTGAGTCTGACAGATTAGATTAAGTAACTGGCTATCTAGACTCTCTAGCTGAGAGGTATATTGTTTACCATAGAATGGGTTTGCATGGCGTTGGTATAGCGGTCTGACTTGAACAGCAGAAAACTTTTTACAGGTCACGTGATGGGCCAACTTGTTATTTAATGAAAAAAAACACGACTTCAAGAAATATTATGATTTCAAAATATTTAAAGCTGTACCCTAAAGGTGAAGGGTGGAAGGGGTTACAACTCCCGTGGCCCCGATGACCACCCTCCGTGATATCCTCAACCAATCTTCAATCATTTTGAGAGGGTGGAGGTGAACCGCACACAGACTGCGTGATCACAACCCCCACGGCCCAGATGGCCACCCTCTGTGACATCTGCCATAAATAACGTCCGGGACTGGAGGAGGGCCGTGCACAGACTGCACGACCACGCCCTCCGTGGCCCAGTCGGCCATCCCCTCAGTTGGTTTTGGAAGGGTGGAAGCGGATTGTGCACAGACTGCACGATCACGCCTTCCATGGCCTAGACGGCCATCCTTCCAGGCTACACAACTAGGAATAATAATGACCATAACGAAGCTACAAGAAAAGTACAAGTACTGACCTTTACTAAAGAGCTAAACGGTGACAACTGCAAAACACGTCGACGCGTCAAACAATGATTAGTAATACTTTCCCACCGTTCAAAAAAAAAACATTTCACTTTACCGTCAGTGCTCCAGCTGGCGTGGGTTATCAAATTTTGTAGTGAGCTAGGGAAACCATGAAAGTAATGAGTCTAAGGAATATACATCTTGTGAACGTTGAACGTTGAAACGTTGAAGAGAGGGCAAAGCAAGTGCGTTTAATAATGATGACTCAGACTTTCCCACGGTTCAAACGACTGAATTTAGCAAGAGTTTGGGGCATGGCATTTGATACAGAAATTAATGGTCGCCGTGATGGGTTATGGCGGCAAGCGGCGTATGCTGTGGGGGGGGGCCAAAGTCGCCAGTTTAAAAAATATTTACGTGGTGTAGAATAATTTGGTATACTTCGTCGTCCTTTTATTATAAATTGTCTTTTCATCAGTAATAATAGTATGCTCATATCATTTGCAAATGCCTATAAATGGAATTAATTATTATATCTAAAAATATTTTACACTTGTGACTTTTCACGGGGAAGGAATGCCAGTACAATACTAATGATTTCACATTGATATAAACCTTTTACCACATTGAGTTTGGACTTAGTGATATTCTGTTCAACAATGCCCCGCACGAAACAAACCGCAAAGAACTCCACTGGTGGTGTTGTTCCCCGAAAATCTGACAAAACTGAGAAAACTGCACCGGCTTCCATTCCAGCAGTCCGTCTCGTTGTGTCCTCTGACTCTGCGACTCCGTTGCCCCCCCCACCCTCTGATGGCAAGAATGACATCTGTGCTTACCTTTTAAAACGTTTTTCACCTGTAACTGACCTTCTCACAGTTTTGCTACATCTGCCTGAACGGTGGACTGCTCATGGTCTGTGAGTACTGTCCACGGTCAGTCTGTGAATCATGTGTGGACATCCATGCCAATCCGGCTGTGATACCTTCCATCTTCGTCTGCCCGTCATGCCATGAATCGAATTTTACAGGCCGTCATTGTGAGCCCTACCATGTGAGTATATTACTTATTTAATCGTAACCAAGACTAATGAACGACTTAGGCCCTCTACGTCTTGAATGGTCCTGCGTACGTCAACAACTCCCTCGATCCCACCGCTCATATCCCTGCGATCGCGTCTCCCGTCCAAATCACCAGCAGATTTCAAATGCACGCCCACTCCCAGGTGTCCCATGACACCCTTTTGATCGTGCACTTTGTGCTCTCTGGGACATCTAACACTGGTGCCCCTGCTACTGTCCTCGCATCCTACATGTCAGGATTTCTTGCCGAGTCTGCTCTCCGGTTTGCTGAGGTGGAATTCGATCTTGCCGATGATTCAAATGTGGAACTGCATGCAAAGCGGGTTGCCGAAATTTGCAGCCAATACCAGTACGTTTATTTGTACTGCATACTTTGCTCCATTTACTTATCATAATTAGACACTGCTCATCTCGGATTGTAATTTTCATAACCACGCATTCACATGATGAAACCGGGGATTTATTTATCGGTCCGAAATTGTGTACTTCTGTGATGGAGGTGAGCTTTCTTTGTCGTGGCATCCTTATTCTAATTGCCTGTATCAAATATCAGTTTTTTGACCTCCTGATCCCGCGAAGGGTCGCAAACTTTCTTCGGGAGAGGGATGTGACCCTTTGGGTCATGTCATGTGGTGCCCTGGTCAAGATGCCTCGAAGCTACCAGGACTTGGCTGGGGTGGTGAAGCAGTAAGTTTTTTGTCTTTTGTTTTTCTCAACTGAGTTGCTCACTTTGTCCTAAGTTTTAAATTCAACAATTTGGTTGCATTTACGGCAACTAAGTTTCAACCCATTCTCATTACGAACTTCACCCTCAGCATGGCACAAAGAAACCTTGTCGAACGATTTCCATTCGATCTTGCCATCCGGGACACCGTCCCCACCGTTTTTTCAATCGGTCGCCACACAGACATAGTGTACGTCCAATTTTCTAACGACAGCGTCAAGGGCACTCGTTACACTTGGTGCCACCCCCAAATCCACCCATGGGGACAAGAGGTCCCCCCCCAATGCTCCGGTTGTGGCCGAATTCGAACATGGTCGTTTTCTCAAAAACGGTCGGACATAGTGGTAACCTGCAGTAGGTGTAAACATCAGTTGACTTTCAGTCAGTTAGGTGGTGAACTTCACTGGTTGGGTGGTGAGTTCTTCGGTGGACAGTGGTTAATTCGTGACTGCCCTTTGTAAAAAAAAAATTTGCATCAAATATATGTCCCAGTCCCCTGTTTGCTCTTTGTAATGTATCCAAGCAAGTAAATCACCCAGTGACTCATGTAGGTCAACTTGTCAAGCTGCAGCTCAAAACAACTTGTTGAAGTTATTACTCAAAACGTACAATTAAGTACAATTAATAATTCATTATGTAATAAGGTTGAAAAACCTTTTGTCTCAACTCGAACTACATCCCTATGACGTTCAAAAGCTTTATCCTACTGCTACTTGTGTTGCTGACCATTCTATTACAATTGAATCACCCACAGGTCCTATTTATATCGGGATTCAACATATTTCCATTACTAATTTGATTTATGTTAGCGGTTGTCTGCCGAAGCTCACATCGATGGAAAAACCAGTAAAAATGTTTATGGAGTTAGCCAATTGCTTTGGGAGGGATTCAGTCAGTAAATCTAACTACCTCTAGATCTACTGAATGTACTAAGTACTTCACCGTGTTTAGCAGATTGGTTTAATATTACTTGCCAGACACTTTTCCCCCTGCCCAGACAGTTGGGTGTGTCCTTTTCTCTGCCCAGACAGTTGGGCGTGTTGTTTTCACAGCCCAGACAGTTGGGCGTGTCGTTTTCACTGCCCAGACAGTTGGGCGTGTCCTTTTCTCTGCCCAGACAGTTGGGTGTGTCCTTTTCTCTGCCCAGACAGTTGGGCATATTGTTTTCACAGCCCAGACAGTTGGGCGTGTCCTTTTCTCTGCCCAGACAGTTGGGTGTGTCCTTTTCTCTGCCCAGACAGTTGGGCGTGTCGTTTTCACAGCCCAGACAGTTGGGCGTGTCCTTTTCTCTGCCCAGACAGTTGGGTGGGTCGTTTTCTCTGTTCAAACAGTTGAATGCATCATTATCCCTGTCTGGTCAATGCAAAGCAATGATAGGTTCTTTGTTATCTCAGTCAGGGTATTTTATGTCAACTATACTATTCTTGCAGTATACTATATTATGGTTTGGTATAGGGACCATAGCCTGGCATTTTGCTACTTGGATATTATTGCTGAGCAAAGCAGCAAAGCCATTTGACTTCCATGATATAGCCATATCATCTCGAAATATTGATAACGACAATCATATATCTAGGACATATGTGGGTGGTGGCAAAAAACCTGTTTTTACCATATCAGAACTTGGATTAAAATCTTTTCCACTTCATCAAGGAAAAACAGGACGTTATACATTTAAATCATACATATCTAAGCAGGATATGACTCTTCAGAATTTTTCTAATGATTTTCTTATAGTATTGGACATTTCACTAGCAATTTTAGTTGACAAATTAACCATTGCAAATCTTAAATTCATTGCTGCGTGTCATTCCATTTATTTGCCAGCAAAAATGAAACATGCAGAAATTCAAACTGAAATTGTAAATCACAAGTGCATTGACTGTTCTTCTTATGTTTCAGTATTTGAGTTTACAGATGAGCTAGAGATACTGGCGAAAAAGAGTACAGCTAACATTGAAGCTGTAAAACGATCACACAATAAAAACATTGACAAATATTACCAGCAGAATCTTTTCGCTGTTCAAAAATACAATAAAAATAATGTTGTGAAGCATCAGCAACAAAATCTTGCAGCTGTTCAAAGACATAACTTGGAACATCCTGAGAAGCATCACCGAAAAAATCTTGCAGCTGTTCAAAAATTCAACTCGGAAAACCCTGAAAAACATCAGCAACAAAATCTTGCAGCTGTTCAAAGACATAACTTGGAACATCATGAGAAGCATCACCGAAAAGATATTGCAGCTGTTCAAAGATACAACTTGGAAAACCCAGAAAAACATCAGCAACAAAATAATGCAGCTGTTCAAAGATATAAATTGGAACATCCTGAGCAACATCAGCAACAAAATATTGCAGCTATGAACAGATATAAATCAGAACATCCACATAAATACCAGCAACAGAATCTTGTAGCAGTTCAAAAATATTGCTTGGAACATCCAGAGAGATCTCAACAACAAAACCTCGCCGCTGTTCAAAGATATTCATCTGAGGATTCAGAGAAATATATACTTTTTAAGCAAAAAGCAGTTCAAAATTTTCGTCACAATAATCCTGACAAATACAAACAGCAAAATCAAATTGCAGCACAGTCCTACAGAGACAAAGAAGAATTTCCTCCTTTACCTCCATCTCAATCCTTGCAACACACTATTATATCAAACTTTTGTAGAGAAAGTAGTCCAAATGAATTTACAGAAGCAGGTTGTGCAGTTTGTGGACGATTAACAACTGTTCAAAATTTATCACAATTATCCTCACTTGATTTAGATTTAACTTTGTTAATACAAGCTTCAGCTACTCAACAAGAAAGATTTTCAGTTGAAAATCCAATGCAAGACATTGATAAACCCATTTTAATTGATAGTTTAGATAATATATGCAATTCATGTCAAAAGTCATTGAAGAATGGAAAACAACCTCTTCATGCACTTGCAAATGGTCTGTGGATTGGTGATGTGCCAGCAGCTTTACAAAATCTATCATATGCTGAACAGTTGATAATTGCAAGGGTTAGACACAATAGATGCATTGTCAGAGTCTCCTCAGGCATGCACAAGATGAGAGCCAATGTAATTACATTTGCAAATCCAGTTCCAAAACTATATGATATTTTGCCACCTCCAGCTGATGAATTAGATGAAGTTCTGGCCTTTATTTACACTGGTCCATGCAAACCAACCAAGTCTGACTTTGAAAGAACACCTCTGCTTGTTAGGAGAAACAAAGTAGCCAATGCTTTGAATTGGCTAAAGTTAAATCACTGTGATTACTTTGACTTGGAAATATCGCAAGAGAATTTAAATCAATATCCTGAAAATGATATACCAGTGGTTGTTGATTACCGCCAGTCATTCACCAACAAAAGTCCAGAATCAACTGCAGTTCATGATATGGAAACTGAAGAAGGAACAGAAACTGGCAAATGTCCATTTGTTGTTCATGGCTTGACTGGTGAGGAATATTCAACCAAGAGTGTCAAAGCATTAAAGGCCATTGCTTTGAAACATTTGAAGAGCAACCGCATGGTGCTTGCTATTGGACATGACAAAGATCCACAGTCAATCTATGGCAACCCACAGTTATTTCCACAAATGATGCCTTGGCTGTTTCCATATGGACTTGGTGGTATTGGAAATAATATAAAGCAAGGATCTCTGTCTGATATTGCACATAAAAGACATTTGTTAATGTACTATGACAAGCGTTTTCAGAGAGACCCACACTTTCCATTGATTGCATTTAATCATGAACAAATCAAACAGGCAACTACTGGAGGCTATTTATTGGCTGAGAAAGCAAAGTTTGATCAGATATCCCAGAGGCTCATGGATGTCGATGTTGGTGTTCTGAATTACATCTCCAGAAAGATAGAAGAGGGTGTACATGTCAAACCTGACACTGATGAGGAAAAGCTTTGTTTCCAGCTGATCAAAGACATTGACCATGTGTATAAGGATCTTTGACAAATAAAAAATATATGAGAAATGAAATCTGGGCTCTGATGTCATTCTGTGGGGCCCCATCTTGGTTTATCACCTTTTCACCTGCAGATATCATGCATCCACTATGTTTATATTTTGCTGACACCAAAGAGGAGTTTTCCCCAAACTTGCGAGACTACGATGAGAGATACAGACTTATTGCCCAAAATCCTGTGGCTGGTGCAAGATTCTTTCATTTTATGGTTAAGTTATTTATCAAACATGTGCTCGGAGCTGGATCAAATCACTCTGGAATTTATGGGGATACACATGCATATTATGGTGCTGTTGAACAGCAAGGACGATTAACTCTTCATATGCATATGATGTTATGGCTCAAAGCATGCTTGTCGCCACAAGAGATCAGAGATAGAATCATGGATTCCAACTCAGACTTTCAAAAAAGATTTGTTGAATATCTTGAAAGTGTTCATATTGGTGAATTTATGACTGGCACAATTGATGAAGTAACAGCCAAAGTAAATGCTCAATCCATGAAAAAAGATTACAAAAATCCAACTCAAATCTTGCCTGAAATGCCACCTCCTCTGTGCAATGTCAAACACAAAGACTTGAATGATCAATCTGAATGCAATGAATGCAAGAATGTTGAGTCATGGTGGAACCGATTCAGAAACACTGTGGATGATTTGATACTTCACTCCAATGTTCATAATTGTGGTAGATACAAGTCTAATGCTGAGAAAGTCAACAGAAAAGACAG
Organism: Hygrocybe punicea; assembly: GCA_963556145.1. Lineage (NCBI taxonomy): Eukaryota > Fungi > Basidiomycota > Agaricomycetes > Agaricales > Hygrophoraceae > Hygrocybe > Hygrocybe punicea. The sequence goes on from OY744470.1 coordinate 4,552,094, forward strand.
ACCCACCTGCATGAACAAACATGGGAAATGCAAAGCTAGATTTCCAAGACCATTGTTTGAATCTACTCAAGTTGACCCAAAGACCGGTGCACTGAATGTGAAAAAGGGTGAAGCATGGATCAACACATTAACCCCACTTGTAACATTTCTATTACATTGCAACACTGATATCACAAGTCTTCTATCTGGCACAGCTATCAAGGCCATTGTGGCATACATATCTGACTATATAACCAAACCAGGGCTGAAAACTTATAGCATATTTGATACTATCAGAAGTGTATTTGACAGAAATTCTGAGATGCTTAGTGGGTCAATGCAGAGAAAAGAAAAAGCTAGAAAATTAATAACACAAATTATCAATACATTAACAGCCAAACTGGAAATAGGTGGACCCATGTCAGCTCTATATTTGCTGGGGAATCCTGATCATTACACCAGCCACAAGTTTATTCCTGTGTATTGGAAAAATTATGTCAGAGAAGTGTTGAATGCTTGGAAAACAGATGGTGATACGGAAATGTCAAGTGAGCCAGACAGAGTAGTCCTCTGAAATCAGCAAGGCACTTTTGTTGGAACATCAATGGTGCATGATTACATTTACAGACCTCAAATGTTTGAGGATGTCAATCTATATGAATGGATTCAATGTGCCAAAAAAGTTAAAATCGAAAGAAAAATAGTTCACGATGAAATTCACAGTGAAGATGAATTACTTTTAGAGCCAGCATTACAAGATTCAGCTAATGCTTGTTTTTTTGGAGCACCAACTACTACTCATTCTGAAACCGATGTTGATTCTGATGATCTCAATATTGATAAGGATAACATATTATTTGATCAAGACAATGATGATTACACAGATGAAACAGACAGTATGCATTCTGACAATGTAGAACACGTATTGTTCCTGCAAGATCATCCACTTTATGAAACACATTGCATCAACTTCCATGAACAATATCATTTGGTTCCAAATTTCATCGGTGGTTCACTTCCCAGACGTGACAGAGGAGATAGAGAATATTATTGCACAACCATGTTAACCTTGTTTAAACCATGGAGATCCGGTCATGACTTGAAATTAGAGGACCAATCTTGAGATGAAGCATTTGACACTCACGAATTTACCAAAAGACAAATACAAATAATGGACCATTTTAATTTGAGATATGAATGCAATGATGCCAGAGATGACTTTTCAGCACAACTCAAGAAGGGTGAAATGTTACCAGATGGCACATGCCCACAGTTTATGACTGGAGACATGATATCACATCTGGATGATGACTACGGTCAAAATGGTGAAGACATAGATTATGCAGCAGATGGTCAAGATGGTCAAGATGGAGAATATCATCTAAACAAATACACTGACCTTGGAAGTCATGGCAGATTGATCAAAGCACAAATGGAATCTACAGAAAATGTTGTTAGAAACGTGGGTTGGTTGGATGCCTGTCCAGAAGGCAATGTAGCAGTGAACATAAATCCACTTGATGTGGAAGTGCATAAGTCAGCATCTCAATGGAAATCTGCAGTTCAAGACAAAAGACAACAAATTCTTGAAGAACGTAACCAGAATATTCCTTCAAAGTCACATAAACATGGCAAACAATATTCAGACCCCAATGAAAATAATGTGATGGTTGTTGACCAGTCATACTTTATGCACAATTTCAAAGCAGAGAATGCACACAGACAGCTGTTGATTGACACTACTGTTCAAACATTTCACTTGAATACAGAACAAGATAGGGCATTTAGAATTATTGCAAATCATGCTTCATCATGTAGTGAACAACTAAAAATGCATATTAGAGGCATGGCTGGTACTGGAAAATCACAAGTGATCAAAGCTGTTGTTGATTTTTTTAAAGCTGCAAATGAGTCTTACAAATTTGTTATCCTTGGTCCAACTGGAACATCGGCTGCATTACAGAATGGTTCCACATATCATTACTTCTTAGGCATTAATCCAAACTCGTCTGGCAAAAATGAAGCCACCAACATTGCTCAGCTCAAGGGCAGATTAGAAGGAGTTGACTACATATTCATTGATGAGGTTTCAATGATATCTTGCCATGACTTGTATAAAATCAGTGCCAAACTTGCTAAAGCAACAAACATTCATGACCTGCCATTTGGTGGGATAAACATGATATTTGCTGGAGACTTTGCACAATTGCCACCTGTTGGAGGATCAGCATTGTATAGTGGAACAGTTGGTACACAAGCACATTCTGGATTAACACCATATGCTCAGGAAACCGCTGTTGGCAAAGCGCTTTGGCATCAGGTAACCACAGTTGTTATTCTCAGAGAAAACATGAGACAAAAGACTCAAACTCCCCAAGATGCAAAGTTCAGAACTGCATTGGTCAATATGCGATATGGAAAGTGTACTCCAAATGACATTATATTTTTGAGAAGTCGGATTGCAGGAAAAAGACCTGATCAACCTAATGTTGCCTCTAAGAATTTCAGAAATGTCCCAATCATCTGCGGCATTCACTCTCAAAAGGATCAGATCAATTTGCTTGGCTGTGAAAGATTTGCAAAAGACACAAACCAGAAATTAATCAACTTTTATTCTATTGATAGATGGGGAAAGGAAAAGGATGCATCTATAAGAAATAAATCAAAAGGCAAATCAAAAGCACTTCATGAATCTGGTGAGATAGACTTTGATACTCAAAGAGAAATATGGAAGGTGCACCATGGTGGAACAGAAAATTTTGCTGGTAAATTATCCTTGTGTGTTGGAATGCCAGTCATGCTTAGAAACCATGATGCAACTGAACTTTGCATTACCAAGGGACAAGAAGGATTTGTTGTTGGTTGGCAGTCATCAAAAGCTGATCATGGAAAGCGTGTACTGGACAAAGTGTTCGTTGAGCTTCTGAATCCACCAAAGCTTGTGCAGATTCCTTCTCTGCCAGACAATGTTGTTCCGATTGTGAAAAACACCAAGACAGTTCAGTGTGTATTTCCCAGTGATTTAAAAGAGAGAATAGAAAGACAACAGGTTTGGGTGTTGCCAAATTTTGCAATGACTGCACATGCCGCTCAAGGAAAGACAAGGCCATACAATGTTGTGCATCTAAACAGTTGCTTTTCACACATGGCATATTATTCATCATTGTCTAGAAGCGCTACTGCAGCTGGCACTGTAATAATACAAGGATTTGACAATAGAATGATCACAAGAGGATGCTCTGGATATCTTAGACAAGAGTTTAGGGAACAAGAACTGCTTGATGACATCACTAGAATGAGATATGAAGGCACATTGCCAGAACATATTGTACAAGATGTCCGGTCATCAATGATTCAAAAGTTTCAACAATGGAAAGGCACTGGATATGTTCCATCTAAAACTGATGCAGCTTTGAAGTGGTCAGAAAGTGATCCCCTGGTGATTGCTCCTGTGGAAGTCAGTCCATGGCACATCATTGAGAAGAACAAAAATAAGCAAGCAACTATGTCAATTTCTACTCCTTTTATCCCTGCCAAAGGATCTGTTCCACTTTTGTCCAGGAAGCATTTGATTGAACCTTGTGAACTGCCAGCAGCTAAGAGACAATGAACAGATATGTCAGCTTCCCCAGCAGGTTTACCATGGGATGAAAACAATTACAGTTGTGCATATGATTCTATCCTGGTTATATTGTTTGATCTCTGGAAGGAAAACCATATAGCATGGTCTGAAGTATTTCATGATATGAATGATTATCTGGCTACTTTATCTGATGGCTTCTCAGATATATTGAAAGGCAATATGACATTTGTGCAACTCAGAAATGAATTAAGGGCTATTTTGCATGATGAGCATCCTGAGACATATCTAATGGGACCTGTTGGGATTAGTGTTGCAACTCTAGCCATGGAGCTTTTACACGTAGATACTGCAGTCACATCTTCTCAGCATCAATGTACGAAATGTAAATTTGCTGAAAAACCAGTGGATAATCAACTTGGTTATGTTTTACATGGAGAAACTTCAGTTCAAGGGTCTACTATGAATTGGATTGAAACATTGTCCCAACAAACACATTGAAGGTGTTCTAAGTGTCAATCGGCTATGCAACAAATCTTATTCTACAATGAAGTGCCACCTGTGCTTGTTCTGGAATATCCACTTATGGACATTGAGACCAGTCATATACTTGAGTTTGAGACTGACAAAGGCATCAAGTCATTGAGGTTGAAAGGAATTGTTTATCATGGCCAATATCATTTCACCAGTAGAATCATAAGTGCAGACAAGAAGGTTTGGTTTCATGATGGTATGACTACTGGAAATACTTGTTTATATGATGGTATACTTGATAAATTATCTGATGCTGATGTTAGACAATGCAGAGACAAGTATCTTGTGCTGGCAATATATGCTTAAAGTCATGTGTGGGTGGGTGGGTGGCCAAAGTTTTGTCACATTGTATATGAGATATAAAGTCAAAAGTTGTTGGGCTCAGCGAGTCTACATTAATAACTTTTGCACTAGAATAATAGGTGGGTTTGGCGGGCTTAGTCTTGCTCCATATGATTTATGAGGTGGCAGTGAATCAAATCAGGGAAAAGATTGGAACTTTGGGAAGAACTCGTTCATGCCATGCGAAGCACTGGCCCTCTAAACAAGTAGAAGAAGTAGAATCACATCTCTTGCACAGAAAATATTTCTCTATAGGCGATGCATGAACATTAATTAATTAATTACAAGGCCTCACTGATCCAGGTCTGATAAAGAACGAGTCTTTTAATAAATTAAAAGAACTCGTAATTTATATTACATTTTTATTTATTTATTTCACACCTTACAGCATATCTTTTCCACAAGACATGGCTCAGCCGAGAGGGACAATTGCCACTCTGAGTGGGCCAGCCAATCTTGGCCGACCAATATCTTTCTCCAGGAGAGATGGCTTGGCCGAGGGGTCTATGTTCTGAGGGACATGAGTTGGCCAAAGCAGGGGGATATATTGGCCAACCGGTCTGGATATTTTGGCTGGCCATGGGAGATGGATTGGCCGACCGGTCTGGGTATCTTGGCATGCCATGGAACATGGATTGGCCCACCGGTCTGGGTATTTTGGCTAGCCATGGAATATGGATTGGCCGACCAGTCTGGGTATTTCAGCTGGCCATGAAAGGTGGATTGGCCAACCAGGCTGGGTATTTCAGCTGGCCATGGAATATGGATTGGCCGACTGGTCTGGGTATTTTGGCTGGCCATGGGAGATAGATTGGCCGACGGTCTGGGTATTTTGGCTGGCCATGGACCATGGATTGGCTGACAGCCCTGGGTATTTTGGCTGGCCATGGAACATGGGTCGGCTGACTGGTCTGTGCATCTCAGCTGGCAACATGGATTGGCTGATCCCGGTATATTGGCTGGCCATGGTACATGGGTTGGCCAAACCACACTGGGTAATTTGGCTGGCCATGAAACATGGATTGGCTGACCACAAGGGGTATTCAGCTGGACATGGAACATGGATTGGCTGACCTCTGTGCATTTATTGGCTAGCCATGAGACATGGATTGGCTGACTGTACTGGGTGTAGTCATGGAACATGGGTTGGCCAAAGCTCCAGTTACATTGGGATGGCCACAGCTCTAATTACATCAGCTGTCAATATGATATGCATTGGCCAAGACTCAGAATACATTGGCTGGTCATGACACATGGGTTGGCTGTTCCTAATGGGTCTTTGGCTGGTTGTGGGCCATGGATTGGCCAGTGCCAGAGATATAATGGCCAGCCATGATATGGCTGACCTTGTGACATAAGGTTAGGGTTTACACCGATAAAATGCAATAAATTCCTTCTAAGACGTTGAAAGCTTACAGCCGTTTTCAGCGAGTATTGGACACACGATTTCTAAATGGTGGCTGTGCATTTCTGAATAAGGAAGCTGCCCAGCCAATATATCCCTCTGCTTCGGCCAACCCATGCCTCTCGGAACATAGTCCCCTCAGCCAAGCCATCTGCCCTGGAGAAAGATATTGGTCGGCTGAGATTGGCTAGCCCACTCTGAGTGGGAATTGTCCATCTCGGCTGACCCATGTATCATGGGAAAGATACGCTGAAAGGGCTCTTTATTTTCCATATTACGGATAAATGGGGTACATATTATTTATTATTCTGGGGCCATTTATACAGTACATTTTGCTACCGCCATCGTGCTGCTGCTGCTGCCACCACTACTTACAGCTACCACCACTGCTGTTACCATTGCCGTGCTGGTCGTCTACGTCGCCGTTGTTGTGATGGCCATCTTGACTGTGGTTGTGGTTATCACTGCCGTTGTTGTTGTTGTTGGCGCCGTTGTTGTTATTGGCACCGTTGTTGTCATTGTCACCATTGTTGTCGTTATCGCTGTTGTTGTCATTGTCACTGTTGTTGTTGTCATGCTGAGAGGAGAGGCGGGTGGATGATGAGGCGGTATTGATGTCGAGATGGTGGAGAGAAGTTGAACTGTAGACAAACAAGACCAAAGTAAAGCTATGTTTGCCATGGTAAGCAACAAACAACGCCAAAGGAAAGACTTAGAGAATTTCGCCAAGTAACAACAGGACATGCTTCATATTAGCTTTATGACATATGCTTTTAAATAGCCTTAGAGAATTATATGATAAACAGATGTTGATATCTGCTTATAAGAGCTGGGAAGACTCAGTTAAGGCAGCAGGGGCTCAGAAACTCAGATTTAACACTACAGTGAATTCCAAGGCCAAATCCTGAGGCCTGATCCAGTGCTGAGTCGAGAACCGATCGTATCGCTCAACTGTCGTTAGGGAAGGCCCAGAATGAACCAAGCAAAGGGCTAATTACTGACTGAGGCCCAGGCCTGAGCCGTGCCTGTGAACCGAGGGATGATCTGCCGATTTGTCATATCCCCAGCTCAGCATTCGTCTGGGATCGAATTTGTGCCACATCACCCATGTTTGACCAAAACGTCTATAGCCCTAATCTAGTACTATGACCAATTGGCCATGTACTGTATACGACTTTTTTTTTCGAACGCTTGAGAGACCCCTGAACACTCACCAACCTTGGACGTTCAGTCACGCATCACCGGGTTGTGGAAGGTCAACGTTTTGGGAGAAGTCATTACCATGTTTATTTGTAACTGTTTGTACAATATGACATGCCCGGCATGAGAAAAGCAACTGTATGAGAAAAGCAACTGTATGAGACAAGCAACTGTGACTTATAATACTGGTTCATTCCATGTCCCAATCTACACTATAATCTCCTATGCAATCCCCTTCTTCTGTTACACTATAATCTCCTATCCAATCTGTGTGAGATGTGGATTGTAATCGCTCGAGAGGGCGCATGTGTTGGATTGCAACGTGTTGGTCATCAGGTGGTGGCAGTGTAATGTTGAGTAGACTAGCAAACAGTTCCACAATGTTAGCCTCCCTCAAGATGCCGTAAACCTCAGGAGAAGCGCCACGGATACATAACGAGTATCGGTTAAAAGAATCCATTGCCAACCGTGTCGCTTGCACCGCCCGTTTTAGCGCCTGAGTTTGCTGCTTTGTACGACTCAAACGGCGTTGATAACGCTTCAGACTTGTCGTAGCTTCCACCCAACAATCTGTGAGCCGTTGAAACTCATCATCAGGAAGTTGCGATGCAGCGGTTGCTTTCACTCTGGAGCGAGTTGATCGGTGCACAGACTCGTTGCCAAGCTCCAGAAGCAATGCAAGATAGGGAGCAGGCTGTTGAAGATGACACGGAATACCAATTGGTCGCAAGTTAAGTTCAGCCTGTGAATCTGCCTGTGACTTGAACTTGATCTGGATAACAACTCCGGAAAGCAAGCTGGGATCGAAGATGGCATCAGGGTGGACAGAACTGGCATAAGTAACCACCAGACAGTCTATTGAACTTTGGTTGTGACAACATTGAAGTACTAGTGGGGTGTGGGCCATTGCTTTGCTGGCATGTTACTCGTCCCTTCTTTTAGCAAGAGAACACATATTAAGATTGAGCATATATAAACAGTACAGCATTATTACCATTACATGACAATAAATTAATATTTGAAAAGTCATCTATATCACCTTCATTAATACAAATTGATCTGGTTGATATACCATCATGAAACCATACCATACTGTTGATGAATATGCAGGCAGTAAAATGTGCATCACCAAAGTACACAATTCCTCTCAATGTGAAAGCAGTGGATATGTCATCAATTGACAAGTTTATAACTTGACTAACTATTAAATTCTCAATAGAGTCAACTGTAAACATGATTAGAGGTGGAATTTGGTTAAATGCAATAAATTTAGGAATCTCTCCCCAACACAATTGACATTTGTGCCGTTGTCTATTAACTATGATTTGAGCAAGACATGCTGAGATTGTTCCAGAAAATGAATATGAACAATGAAAGATGGCATCACATCTATCATTTTCCAGAATGGTTATGTTTTCACAATTGATACATTTAAGACAAGTTGAAGTCATTGGTTCATTTGCTTTCATTATATAATGGGCCAAATCACTTATGGCAATGCCAACTTGACCATAAGGAAATATTTCGGGTTTATCTTGATGCAATAAATGTCTGATTGTATTTCTAACTGTTTCTAAATCTGTTGTGTGATTCTTGGATCGTTTGAATCCTAAGCTCAAAATCTTTAATATTTCATTGATGCTATTGAATCTTTTTTTCCAACTTGATGGATCTTCATTCCATATTGCTAGTAATATTGTAAAGAGTGAATCATAAGCACAGCTCCAATCTTGCGCATCCCATATAAACCCTTTTGGTTCATTTAATTCAATAGTACTTGTTTTTCGTCTTTTTTTCACAATGGAAGATGAACTTACAACTTGTTGTAATTTTCGTTTTTTATTTTGCAATACATTGGCTGTGGAATTTTTATGAGTGACAGTGATTGGAACAGTTCCTTTTGCAGGAACAAAGTTGAGGTTTCTGAAATCTGCCTTTTGATTTTTGTTCATAGGTTTAATTAATTGCCATGGAGAGGGCTGTGTTGTGTATTGATTTAGTTGCTCCGTGGCTTTCCATGCAATAGCATGATGAATGTTTTTTGGAATATATGACTTTCCTTTCCATTTTCTAAATTGATCAATGATAGAATTTCGCTGATCTCCCTTGACATGGTCTGGTAAGAGTCCTTGATATTTCAGTTTGGTAATCTCATCAAGCAGTTCTAATTCTCTGAATTCTTGCCTGAGATATCCAGAAGCACCACCTGTAATTACTTTAGGATCAAAGCCTTGCATGATGATAGTTCCTGCTGCAGAAGCACTTCTTGATAAGCAAGTATAATAGGATTGGTGGTTTCTACAACTACTGAGGTCAACTACATTGTTAGGACGAGTACGTCCTTGACATGCATAATCAGTCATTGCAAAATTAGGCAGTACCAACACTTGTTCTCTTGACAAAGATATCACATCATCATTTGGTAATGAGCACATGGTGGACGTGACATGTTTTGTAATCGGAACCACATTTTCAGGAAGTCCTTCTATGTTAATTTTTTTTGGAGGATTCAATAATCTGACAAATAAAGTGTCCAGTACAGTTTGTTGCTCAGGACCTATTGCACTCTGCCAACCCACAACTATGCCCTCTGCTCCTTTGGTAATGCAGCACTCTGTTGCATCATTGTTCCTCAGCATCACTGGCATGCCTACACATAAGTCCAATCTTCCTGGTATATGATCAGAGGATGATGCATGTGGTTGGCTCCAAAGTAGCTTTTGGAGTGAAGGTTCCAATATCTTTGTGTGTCGAATAGGATCCAAAATTGTTGACATGTGATGAGATTTTCTTTTGCTATTGGAACTAGTAGGATCATTCCATCTGTCTATGGAATAGAATGATGTTAATGGTCTCCTATTTTCAGCAGCAAAACGTTGAATACCAAGTTCATTGGTTTTGTCTTTTTGTGCATTCAATGCAGTTATAACTGACACATTCCTGAATTTCTTTTGGGCTAATTTTGGATCATTTGGACCTTTTCCTGCAACACGAGTACGAAGAAATGCAATATCTTTGGGAGTACATGCTTTGTATCTCATGTTTTCCAAAGCAAGCCTCAGTTGGACATCTTCTTCTGACTGATTGGTTTGTCTCATATTTTCACGTAATATAACAACTGTTGTTATTTGATGCCAAAGAGCTTTGCCTATAGCCGCTTCCTGATTTGCTATAGTTTGACTGGAATTGATTTGGACACCAACGGTTCCAGAGTATAAAGGAGCACCACTCATAGCTGGTGGAAGTTGGCCAAAATCTCCTGCAAATATCATATTAATGCCACCAAAGGGTTCATCATAAACACCACGTGCTTTTGCACACTGAGCACTGATTTTATACATATCTCTGCAAGATAACATTGACACCTCATCAATGAAAATGTAATCCACACCATCAAGATTGGCACGTACTTGTGCAAGGGAACGAGATGATCCTCCCTGATTAATTCCAAGAATGGAGTGATATGTGGATCCATTTACAAGGGCAGCAGCACCACCGGTTGGTGCAAGAACCACAAATCGATGATTTTCGTTGTGTTTACCAAAAAAACTAGTCAATGCTTTGATGACTTGTGATTTCCCTGTGCCTGCCATCCCACCAAGATACATGCGTAGCTTATCAGAACCGTTAATCAAGGTAGAGTGATTCGCAATGATATGAAATGCTCTCTTTTGGTCAGTGTTCAACTTGTAATCATTGATAGTTACATCAATAAGATGACGATCAGCTCTGTTTGCAGGAATAAACATATGGTTGATGTATGCTGCATCCACTATCTTGACATCATTATATTGAAAATTTGCCAATTTATCTATGGTTGCTGTGTTTGTTGGTAAATTTTTATTTCTGTCATCGATGATTTCCTTTTTCTTTGCAAGGACTGCAGTTCTCCACAATTTTGCTGATTGTACTACAGGTGGTTCTATAGGTATCAACGGTCCTATATCTGGGGTACCATCAATACAATCATCGAGCCACCCTGACCTTTTCAAAGTTCTTTCAGCTATCAGCATTTGATCTTTCCTTTTTTGTCCTTTTTGACCAAGTTTCAGGAGTATTTCCGTGTCATTATTGTCTTCATCAATATTGTTGTTGAAGTCGTCGCCATTAAATGCAAATTCAGCATTGTGCATGTCATCCAGTTCATCAAGACCGTTTGAGGTCGCCCATGAATACCTTATATTTGCAGTATTATTCTTCTGACGTTTAGCAGAGAAATCATCTCTTGCATCCAAACATTCATACCGCAGACCAAAGTATTTCATGATCTCTAGTTCTTTTTTAGAAAACTCGTGGTCTATAAAAGCATTATCCCATGTTTGTAATTTACTTTTGAGTTCTTTGCCACTTCTCCATGGCTTGAAAAACGTTAACATTGTACAACAATAATATTCTCGATCACCACGGTCAGCCCTTGGCAAAGTGTTCGGAATAAAATTAGGAACTATGAAAGGATCATTCCCTTTCATTTTGGCATGGTGGGTAAGATATTGTGGATGATTGGAATGTAAAGTATAATCATTTTCAAATTTTGTCAATTTATTAAGATCAACTTCATTTGTTTTATCAGCTATTTCTGTGCCTGCATGTCTATTCAAACTATCAGGTTTTGGAATTTCATCTATCTCCATGAGTATATCATTATCAACGACATCAGACAAGTTGTCATCACTGGAATAGTCAACATTAGTAGGTTCAGTGCAAGAGTCAGACAAATCATCACAGCCTAGATTGTCAAAAATTTGGTTTTGCACTGGTTCTTTTCTGGCCCTTTTGGTCTTTGTTTTGGTGCGTCTTTTCTTTGGTTCCATATTGGCAAGACGTATCCAGTCATACAGTGATACATTATCATACAAGGCGGGTCTGAACATATAATTATTTACTTTGGAAAGTCCAATGTATGCGCCATTATTCTTACCAATAATTTTTTGTGCATTATTTTGGTCTTCACATATATTAGGAATTTCTTCATCAGACCATGCACTGATAACCTCTTTAACATAAGATCTCCAAAAGAATGGCACGAATTTATGACTGGTGTAGTGATCAGGATTTCCAAGGACATATAATGAAGCCATTGGAGCACCAATTTCCATTTTGGAGGTGAGTGAATTGACTATTTGTGTAAACAGCTTTCTGACTTTGTCTTTTCTTTTCAGGTTGCCACCAATCATTTCGGAATTCTTATCAAAAATACTTTTTATCACTTCAAAAATGCTATAGGTCTTCAAGGAGAATTTTGTAATATAATCTGTTATGTATGCAACTATGGCCTTTATAGCAGTACCTGATAATAAGCTGGTCACATCAGAATTGCATCGTAGCATATATGTAACTTCAGGTGTCACCGTGTTCATCCAAGGTTCACCATGCTTGAGGTTGAGAGCACCAGTGTTAGGTTCTACAAAAGTTTGTTGAAAGATATCACAGGGAAATCGTCGTTTACATTCACCTTTCGAATTAAGACAGTATGGCTTTTTTTTGCCATCATGCCTGTTATGTACATTTAATCGCAATAAAAGATCATCTACAACATCTTGAAACCTTTGCCACCATGTTGATCTTTTGTTGTGATATTGACAATTCATGGAACAATTATATGATGGTGGATCTGGCATGACACATGTTGGTGGTTGATATTCAGGTTTCGACATTGTCTGTTCCATTTTCTGTGATACCTCATCTTTAGAACCTGTCATGAATTGTTCTACACACAAACTTTCCAAATATTCCACTAATCTTTTCTGAAAGTCAGAATTTTCACCCATAATTTTGTCACGTATTTCCTGAGGTGTAAGGCATCCCTTTATCCACAACAGCATATGAAGATGCAAGGTAAGACGTCCTTGTTCCTCTACCGTTGCATAATAACCTGATGTGTTTCCATACAGGCCAGGATGAGATTCATTTATTCCTAATATATGTTTGATGAACATTTCAGTAGTAAAGTGAAAAAAGCGGGCTCCAGCAACTGGATTGTTTGCAATTAGTTTGTAACAATCCTGGGGTAGACGTAGTTTAGGATAAAACTTTTCTTTGTTGTCAGCATAATATAAGCATAGTGGGTGATTGATGTCTGCAGGTGCAAAAGTGATAAACCAAGTCGGAGCACCAATATAGGATATCAGAGACCAAATCTCATTTCGCATGTATTTCTTGTTAGTAATTGAACCTTTGACCTGACCAGCTACGTGATCCAGATCAGAAATGAGTTTATAGCATGCTTTCTCTTCCGATGTATCTGGTTTGACTCTATCACCTCTAGATAATCTCTTAGAGAGGTCATCCAAAACAGCTGTATTGATATTCATCAGGTGATCTGCAATATCGTTGAAATTATGTTTATTAGTCAACAAATATCCTCCGGTTGTACTGTCCTTGATTTGTTCTTGATTGAATGCAATCAATGGAAAATAGGGATCGGTTTGAAATCTTTTGTCATGGTACATCAGGAGATGTCTTTTGTGCATCATATCACTGATGCTTAAAACATCATTGTCTATGCTGCTAATACCACCCAAGCCATATGGAAATAGGCAGGGAAACATCATAGGATATAACTGAGGATTATTAAAGAACGATTCTGGATTTCTAGCATGGCTTATGGCAAGAACACCACCATGGTCATCTATCAAGTGCTTGGTCGCTCTAGCTATTAATGCCTTTGGACTTGTAATATCTAGATTTTCGCCAGTTACTCCACTAACAACAAAGGGACAAGGCCCATCTTCCACACCATCTTCCACTTCATTGTCAAATGCACTAGTGGCTTCTGGTTCCTTATTTGTGTCTGCTGGTCGATATGCAACCACAACAGGAATTCCATGATCTGGATATTGTGCTAGATTTTCATAGGAGATATCTAAATCATAGTAATCCATGTGATTCAATTTCAGCCATTCTAAAGCTGCAGAAACTCGCCTTCGGCGAACCAATAAAGGCGTTCGCTCCATGTCTTCTGGAGTTGGTCTGGCAGGACCAGTGAAAATAAACGCTAGCACTTCATCAAGTTCTTTAATTGTTGGAGGCAACCGTTGATATATCTTTGGTGTTGGGTTTTGAAACATGATGGCATTTGCTTTCATTTTATGCATCCCAGAGGAGACACGAACAATACATTTGTTGTGATGAACACGGGCAATCAAAAGTTGTTCAGCAAATGTTAGATTTTGAAGTTGTGCAGGAATTCTTCCCATCCAAAGTCCATTCGCCAAAGCATATTTGGGAGTTTGGCCTTTATTCAGACTGAGCACACATGGTTTGCATATCCATTTACATGTGTCATCTAGCACTGGACCTTTGATATCCTCTATTGGATCAGAACAATGATATCGTTCACATCTTGTGATTCCCATATTGTCTCTAGTTAATATTTTCAGATTAACCTTCGTCTTTGACAATAAAGACATGTTTTTCAATGCAACCAATTGACCACATACAGCACACCCACTTTCTTGGAAACATTCAGGTGATGTATCTCTGCACCAGTTGCTGATTATGGTTTCCTTCAATTCAATAGATGGAGGAGGAGGAGGAAATAATTGCTCATCTGACTTGTCCAATTCTTCTTTCATTTGAGCCTGAGTTTCTTCTTTGCCGCACTCATATGTTTCTGTCATTTTTTGTCTTCTGTACCACTGTTTACACAGGTCTTTATGTGATTTAATATCATGCACATGAAAAATAGAAACATGAGTATCACAAGCTGAACAATTATGCCTCATTAATGCCACAGATAGATCTTGTCCATGTAATCTTCGTAATGTCTTTGACAAATATATACCATGTATTGTTGTTATTTCACCAATATCCTTCACTGTCAAATTTGGCAGAAGTTCATGTAAAGGCATTTTAACACATGCATATGTTTTTCTATCTTCATATAAAGTGTTGGCTGTTTGTTCATCAATATGCCCCACATATTCGAATAATATGTCAGAATCATGGTTGATATTATTAGACGGTAGCATAAAAGATTGAAGAAAGCTAAACTTGAATGTTGGTATTCGTTTACCACCACCAATGTAGTCATATCTATGAACGAAATTTATATATAAAGATTTAAACAAGTGTCCGAATAAATTCAAATTGAACACAATTATGTTTGAACGGCTATGCCGTATTATGAAACATAGTGTGGTCCACAGCAACGTTGCATGTGATAGAGAACTAGTAATACAATGAAATAAATATGTTTTGAAATCATGTCGTCTCAATAGCGATCGCATGAGCAATGCTTTGATCATTTTACAACGACATTGGACAGTGATAGGTTTGAGAAGACAATACAAAGCAAAGAGATATTTAGGAGGTAAGAAATATGTTCTTGCATATTGAATAGAACGTATTCGCATTTTGAAGGCACTATTTTTAAATGTAGTCCAAACGAATAATGGATCGACTGTCAAGTTATCTTTTGTTTCTTTTGTTATTCCAATGATCTTTACATATAGTGTTGCATTTATTTGCATCAATATTGTTGCATCGCCCTGATCTGGGGCCAACTCATGTTCTATGAGTTTTCTTTGAAAAACATCCAATTCTTGGGTCAAGGTCGATATCACAGGACAGGAAATTGGTTCAGGAGAGATATACATAAGTTTGTCTTGGCATAGTTGTGGAAATAATGTTGCATTTGCAAGGAAATATAGATAAGTCAAACATGCAATGCAGACACGGATGATGTTGTGGGGATTCATGAGGATTTGTGACAGTAAGAGGAAACACCGCCCATTTAACTAGTCAAGTGGTTCGGATCATGAATAACAATTAACACAATGGGATTGATCATATGACATTATATTATTTGTAAGCTTTTCCCAAAACACCATAAGGCGTGCCTGAATCTTTAGAAATCTGTGTTTACTTTTTTTATTCCATTCTATGTTCCTGTGACATGCCTTGATACAGGCCAAAAATGCATCTGTATCATGAATAGCTGCCTTACGATCTTATTAGGGGTCTGGCTGACAAGACATTGATCAAACCGACTGAGAAGAACAATGGTACCCCCTTTGAAGATATTTTGTGGATTTAATCTTCAGAGTCTCAGTGATATTTATTTCTAGCTTGCTCAACAGACAAAACAGGTATTGAAGTTGAACAACCAGGCTGTTTGACAACTGTGCATATTTGACAATTGCTTGGTAATTCATGGAAATTATCATTGTTCTTCATCCTTGTCAGAAATACATTGTCATTTTTATGGAGCTGTACGTATCATTCCCACACAAGTATACTGTATTATTCCGGTACCAAAGAGTCATAGCTCCCCTTGGAGTGACAGTTATATCTTCCACTACAAGAGGGGGTTTTGTTACTCTTGTATCATTGTATCCTCATTTAATAGGTCCATAAAGTTCGTGATTCTGGTTTCTTACATATATTCAATTTGAATTTTCATTAGCCCGAATGAGAGTCATCTCAGGTTGTCCTTCTCAAGTTGAGTGTGTAGGTGGTTGTACAACTGAACTGAAAGTAATGCATTCACCAGGATATATTTTAGACAAACAGATTTTCAGTCAACAAGATTGATGCCTTATGCTGTATCTATGCTCACTATCATGCTCAATTCTTATGGTCATAGGACAGTAACACAAACCATTTTTAACGGAGCAAAAAGAAATACATATATAGAAACTGTACAAATGTTAATAGTAGCGATGTATGAGGAGGACATTTGAGGGCACAGATTGTCACCAAGTTTCCAGAAATCAACGACTGGGATACAGTCTTTTTAGTCAAATATAATGAATACTCCACAAAAGAAGGACTTACTCCTCCGAAATTAAGGCCCGGGATCAAGTTTGGATGTCGATGGCTTGGGAGATGAAGGCCTCGTTTGGCTTGGAGTAATGGAGAGTAGGATTTCGGGTGGAACAATGTTGCTCCAATCCACATCCATTGATGAAGCGCTGGGCTCTGCAGGGGTTGATGACTGGTGGCGTGACGATGCACGCGTATTGGGACGGAATCCTAGGACATGGAGAAGATCAGAATTGGAATATATACAGCCTATGATGTAATGTTGAAATACATACCCGGAGTCGGAGACTTCTTCGGTGGCTTCACCAGGTTGAGCTTCTCTACGATAATGCCCGCTTGCTCCAAAGCAACATCCAATTTCCTCCTCTTTGCCATCTCGCCGTCCTCGTGACCATCGCTGGGAGACATCTTTTCAGGTTCGGGAGATCCGTCATCGTTGTCCATGGTTATATCATTATCAACATCCAACAACCCCGCCCACTCTGGTCCTAAAATGTCCAACTTCGCGGATTCCGGTGCCACAACATCCGGCTCGGGGGCAATGGGTGGCTTAATCTCCATTGTCAATTTCTCCAATGCCGATTGCCGGGTTGTGCGCGACGACCCAATTTCAACAGCGACTGCGAGATGTCAGTGCATTAATCATAACAAGGTGAGCAACGTACGCATTTGGGCCTTAGACCGCTTCTTCTTTACCGGGGCTACGTCCTCCTCCATCTTTATGTCGTCTATACATGAATAAATGTGTTGGATCATCGTTTTGATATTCGGAATTCAATAACTCACCCTCATCGTCGTCCTCGGCTTTGGACTTGATTGTGCGCTCTGTCATGATGAAGGGTTTGCATGTATGACAATCACAGACAATGAAAGTACTTACTGGACTTGGGCTTGGGCTTGGGCTTCTTTTTGTCCTCCTCGGACGAATTGTCTGCGCCACCTGAATATTCAATAGATCTATACACCACTATGGTTGAAAATTTGTACAAACCAGCAGAAGATGCCTTCTGTTTTTTGACCGATTTTGACTTGGCTTTGCCCTTGCCCTTGCCCTGGGCAACTGGCTCCTCTGCAAATGTATTATATCATTAGCACAATCACACATGTAATTCTAGATCACACCTTCATCATCATCCGCCACATCAGAATCAACGAGGACACTATGTCCTTTACACCAAGCAATAACATGACCGATGATCTCGAGCTTTGTGGCGTCCGGAAGCCCACCGAATGACCAATTTGCCAAGGTTCCGCTGTGCCATGCTGGCACGGATTCGTCGTATTTTGCCCAATCTATGATGCCAGACGTGAGAATTCATTTGGCCATAAATACATATATACTTACCTAGATCCTCGGGCTTGATCTCGGTGTTCACAGCGCCATGTTGAATCAAAGCCGATGGAGAATGATTCCCGACATAAAATTCTTTCAGGAGCCAATCATCGAAGATCTTGCTTCGCCAGTCACGGGTAACCTCGTTTGCCCGTTTCGCCACCAAGACTTCTGCCCAAATTTCGTCCATGACGGTGTCGGTATACTTGAGGTAATCCCGAAGTGAATCGGTCCCTTCCTTATCATTTTTGACGTAGTCCGGCGAGTAGTTGGGTGCCTTGTTGTATGCGATGGCTGCTGTCGCGTAGATGTACATATCCATTTGATAAATCAAGCGACGGAGCGGTTCCTCGTATCGTTCGGGGATTTCGCGCCATAACTCACCTCGGGCGGTGGCATCGTGGGGGTGTGTCTTCAGTACATAGAGATTACGAGAAAATACGGGAATGGTGCCGGATTCCTTGTTGGGTGCCGGAATCTTGGGCGGGACCATGTACTGGATTTGGAAGATGCGATGTAGCTCCTGCAGCTTTTTGGGCGGCGCATCAGGCCAGTACTTGAAGGCGGCGGGATTGACAGCGGGAGTCGAGGTTTTGACGACTGGCAAGGACATGGTAGATGAAATAAAAGTTTTTTGGTCGACGTGTGAGGCGATTTGAGAGCAAAAGAAAAGGGTGGATTTATTACTCAACGCTCCAGACTATGAATACGGATGTCACGACCACATGACCAGATCAATTGCCACATGTTCGACCTCATGTTCGGCTTCTTTGCATGCATAAACAACAGATCTATTTATTTATGTTTTTGATGTGGCTCGAGCTTAGAAGTTGTCCAAAGCTAGTAATTGCACGCAGAAAACCGACATGTGCAGCGTATGGAATATTTTCCAGTTGGTAAGGCGATAAATCGAGTTAATTCGTTCAATGAATATTCACGGACTGGTCCGTTGACGGAAAAGCACAACAAGTCTGACTTGTTGGATGGATGTAGAAGGACTAGATATACTACAACAAACATGTTGTTTGGTGTGTTCGGTCACCGGACATGTTGGGTGGATGTCAATGTACGACTAGATATACTACACCGAACACACCAAACATGTTCGATGTGTTCGGTGTGATATATCTAGTCACAACCGTTGGTTGACATCCACTGAACATCTCCACCGAACACACCGAACATGTTCGATGTGTTCGGTGTGGTATATCCGGTCACAACCGTTGGTTGACATCCACCGAACATCTCCACCGAACACACCGAACATGTTCGATGTGTTCGGTGTGGTATATCCGGTCACAACCATTGGTTGACATCCACTGAACATCTCCACCGAACACACCGAACATGTTCGATGTGTTCGGTGTGGTATATCCGGTCACAACCGTTGGTTGACATCCACCGAACATCTCCACCGAACACACCGAACATGTTCAATGTGTTCGGTGTGGTATATCCGGTCACAACCGTTGGTTGACATCCACCGAACATCTCCACCGAACACACCGAACATGTTCGATGTGTTCGGTGTAGTATATCTCCTCATAATGGTTGGTTGACATCCACTGAACATCTCCACCGAACACACCGAACACGTCCGATCTGTTCGGTGGATATTGCTCTTTCAAGACATTTAAATGATTCCATTGCTGATCAACGTGTTTGGCACGTGTTCGTTGTTTTATCATTGCCACTCTTGTCAGGTGACATAATTCCGATGTCTTATAATTAGAAGGTTTGTGGAATCGTCACCACCCGCTATCAACCACCCTGAAAGTAATCAATCATTAAGGTATTGATGTATTAATGATATCTGTGTCTGTTCGTCATACCACCCATCCGAAATCCTGCCTAGGTCCACAAACATGCCATATAAGAAGGAACTTGGTTATGAACTTTGCATGCACATCTGCCCTGGTCGAAAATGCGACTCTCCAAAAACGAAATGTCTTTTGTGGAAGAAGGAAGGCAACTCCTGCCAAAGACATGTCGGATCTGCACACCAACATCCCAAATGCGTTTCGTCTGGAATTTGTCCGCAGTCGGTATGTCTTGGTCGCAACATACGTGAAAATTCGCAGGGTGTCCGCAATGCGACGGCCGCGGAACTCGATCTCCTTCCACGCAAAAGGCTATCATCCGACTCTGAGATGGAAACATCATCTGACTGTGAAACGGAACCGCCAACCACCGTAAGCAACAATGAACGCCGTATAACCACATTAAGCAACAATGACGGCCGTGTTTTCAAAATCCTTTTTATCCTTGACCCAACAACTCGTATCGCGAGCAAAGCCGCAGCCATTAACGATCTTGCATTCGTCACCACGACCATATCCGACATCGAACTCGATACCATTGCCCATCTTGATGGTTACGTCCATATCATCAAGTCATACAAGAGTCGCTATTCAGCATGTATTCAAGAATGGGTAATGTCTATTGTTTAATTTGTGGATTGTTGATACTGAAACGTATTTCACAACAAACAGGTTTATATTGGAATGCGACTACATCATGAGGATGGAGCCCGGCGCTTCAATGTCAAATACATATTTTGGCCCGAGTTCCTTCATGCAATACTTCGCCATCAAGACAAAGGCGATACGTGGCAAAAGTTCGCATCGGCAGATTGTGTATTTGGTGGTGTGGATATGGGAATGTCATACATGTAAGATTGACATCGCTTTAATTAATTCTGCTCCGTTTTCGCTGCATTATACTGATGTCTTGACAGCGGTAACCAATACGGATTGACACTGGAAAATGTGTCGATTTTCATGACTGGCATGGACGAACTCTGTCGAACGGCACACATCTGGCCTCCTCCGAAGCAGATGAACATGGTCCATTCAAAATGGATACAAAATCAAAACTTGCTTCATGTCGCTTTGAATGTAACGCATACGATACGCCCTCAAGCAAAATTATTAAATGATGGCGACCAATTCCCACCGAATATTGTCTTGAAACGGACACACAGCAACACCGGTCATCACGTCCTATTACCTGGCGACGCCAAGCGAAATTGGGAATACATGCGCAATAACTGTGAGGTTCCAGGTTCACGTTGGTTTGGGCAAACGTACATCGAACCACTGAGTAAGATGGGCGAATGGCGTGTGTTTCTAGTTGGTGGAAAGGTCGTGTATACAGTGCACACCCTGTACAACAAGGAAAGCAAGTCCTGGAAGTGGGATATCGTCTCAAGTTTCTATACCTTGGATGAGTTAAGGTGAGTGCCCTTCATTTTCACTTGTCATATCATATGCATGATTGTCTTAACTTTGTCAGAATATTTCAAACGCAGGGGACTCTATTGAAGACGGTGGCGTGCAATCCGGACAGGGGCGCCATTTCTATTCGAGAGCAAGGCAGAAACGAGTTCTTCGACTTTGTCCAAAAGACCTACGAAGGGCTTTATGCGATAGAGTCCAATATGGTTGGTGGAAAACCATCGATGAGTGTTTTTTGCCGTATGGACATATCGCTCATTGTGGATTCCAAAACGGATACTGTGTCCTATTTCGTGAACGAGGTGGAACGTTATCACACATGCAGCCTCTGGTCGAACATGAAGTCAGGTCCGAAATCCATTCGAGCACCCATTGGCTCATTAGCAGACACTTTTGCAGGGGTTTTCTATAAATGGTTGATTGACATCAAAGGTCCATACTCATATTTGTAATATTATCTGTACAGTCAATGGATCGGTTCGCGTTTATTTCACAAAACAGACATAGGATACAAATATAAATGATGCTAAGTGGAGCAATCATTTCGGCACTCCCAAGACCATGACCCATTGCACATTGAGTGAAATGCTCTTTATCATGTCATCTACACGCTTGAATGTATTGATGGTGTGTCCAACAACGACACAGGATCCTGCAGGGATATTGTGCGGGAAGATGGGTAGTTGCTGGAGCGATATGAGAGTGGACGTGAAGTCCGCTTTGACTTTGCGTGCATCATAGATGGGCACTGACAACACATACTTAAGATATCAATTTATATTAGACAACCGGATGCTTACCAATATCGTAAAATGATAGAGCGGCCTTATGATAAGATGGAGTGGGTCGACGAGTGAATGGACTAAGTTGTACATTTTTGGATGTCGATGCCTCTATGAAAATCGATTAGGAATTACAACTAAAAATGATTAATGCACAAACTGGGAGATGTATCCATTCCACTTGCTGTGGTCGTTGAGAAGGACACATAGTCCTTATACAGTTGGGCCCGAAATTCGGACTCGCGAATCACCATTCCAATAGCACCGACATATCGCTCCCATTCCCCTTGAAGTAGTGCACCCTGTATAACCTTGACCGGCTTTGTATTGCCACCAATCTTGGGCTCATCGAGAAAGCAGGACTCCACTATGATGACCGATGTAAAGATCGTCGGCATTCCACCTCCGACTGCATGAAAGAAGTTGCGACCAAATGCACCAGTGGAGATATGGGCAGGGTTATCACGAGAGAGATTAGAGTACCTCCCAGATCTATCAAATGTAATGGCGGAAACCAATAACCTATATTATATCCAATGAATCGACCAAATTGACCTCAAATTGCTGTTCAAATAACGTACTTTCTGTTGATCTTGTAGATGTCAGTGATGATATCACTGAACTGTGGGTTGCCATTCCCAATTGCACTGGACCAGGATACCATTGCTGCTGCCCTGAATGGTTATGAGTAAATGATAAGGGTATAAATGCAATTGCATACTTGATATTGACACAGTCTTGGTAGGTGTCAACAAGTTGAGGATCCCTCGTGCCAATATCGGACTCATCAATGTTCGGAGATGGTAAGCTAGATTCACGACATCTACATCAAACACCACGGTGTAATAAGATCCAACACACCTGGTGATCTGCGTCAGTGCATAGGTCAGATCTCCTTCATCGCCACTGGAGCCTTTATCATCGTCGGTATCATTGAGCATGATGGCCTTCGTGGACTTCGACTTCTTGGATGGAGTATTAGAAACGCTGTTACAATTAATGAATGAGAATATTCATATCGGCACGTAAAATACACACGAAATTGGCTTATCGGGGTTCTTCATCAAGGCTACTTTGCGACGATGCTTAAACAGTCAAACGATTTGTTTGAACAAATGGATATGTCTATGATAACTGAACAACTCACTTAGAACCGTAATCCTCTTCCTCTTCCTCTTCCTCCTCTTCCTCACCGTCTTGTGATTGATTAGATGCAGCTTTCAATTTCTTGGCGGGGGAAGGCGTTTTACTATAGATAACCTGTCAATGATGAGACAATACCTATGAAAAATATTTACACATTGTCGTCATTGTCGGTGACATTGGGAGATGACATTTGACGTTTCTTTCCACTGTAACAGATTGATATCATGGTGGATATATTTGATATTGAAACACTAACACGTCTTTAACGTTGCGAAACTTGACGGAATGCCTAGGAGGATATTGATATTTGTTAACTCATATTGGATAACAATGATATGTGATTATAGATACCTTGTGAGCGTTGACGGTGCCATTACACTGCCAGTGCTTTGAATACTGACGGCATCATCATTAGCATCGGACAAAGCCACACTGTCCATTGGTCAAAAATAGATAACGATTAAAATGATGACACATACATATCATCATCAGCCCAAGTCTTGATGACCTTCTTCCGCTTCTCGATTGTTGCAGAAGGCCGTCTTTAGTGCATGCAATAGAAACTTCAGTTATACCGAGTAAAATAGGGATGCATACATGGTGGCCTTGGATTTTTCTTTCGAGTTTGATTTCGTGGCGGTGGACTTCTTGGGAGACATTGGAGAGCGGTAAAAGTTGATGGAATAGTGGATATCATCTCCACTCACGCTTTAAATCACTCAAAAACAATAAGCTATGAATTTAAGATGAATCGGTGAATCCAAAACTTCAACAATAACATCAGAGGATCCACCATTGGCACATGCTCATATACCAAACGAGGCTTCTTGGGCCATGTACTCCATGCAAAGCGCAAAGGTATGCATGAAAAATGGATGACTGTCCACATGATATTCGCCACAAGTTTATACTGGTAGATTTCATGAATTGTTGACAAATTCAATTAAAGTTAGGAATGGAGACTAAACAAAAAGGGGTATTCATAAAACAAAAATTCATAATGCCAAATTAAGAAACATGGGGTATACTAACAGATATTGATGCATAATGGATAGGGGCTAATTTTAATGCTGTGCACACATATACTGTGATGCAGAATTAATGCGGAAAAGCTGGAGTACATGCTTGACTATACCATATCCAAACCAGACAGCTGACAACCAACATTATGTGGTGCATTTGAAAGACATGGAAAGGATCCGTATTATGCAAAATGACGCAAACTTCAATATTGAAGAATGCAATACAAAAACAAAAGCAAAACGGATCCTGAAAGCTATCATCACATGGACATCAAAAGCCAATATGGATATGATCGGTGATGGCAGAAGATATAATCCATGAAGTGGACGAAATTGTGCCACGCAATATACATCTCACCACTGCTTTGTACGTGATGGACAACTATTACAACTTCAAGGGTGCATGTTAGCAATATCCACCATATATATACTGGCTAGTATTTGACACCAAATTGACAGCTGAACATCTGCAGGAAATCATATCTGCACGCTTAGACGATGATGAAAGTCAGCTTGCGAAGGCCACAAACGTAAGTCATTGGATTTGAAAAGGTATATCATATTGACCGCATTGCCAGATTGCAAATGTTAATATTGTGCATGTTGACTCTCCAAATTGCTGGAAGTTTACACTTCCAACCAATGATGAATCCGAACATCAAGAATTGGTATTAAGTTTGCAAGCGATTTTGGTGGCGAAAGATCTTCCACCCATAACAACCAGGTATGTGCTAAATTCGTATCAATTCCTTGAATACCATTCTGATGAATCACTGCAATAGTCAACCAGAACGCCGAACGCCCTTCATACGTCAAAGCATAGTCGTAACTGGCCTTGATACAACAGGCTTTCAATCCTATATCGATAACCTTCGGATTCTGCACCAGAAACTGGCTCGTCAATTTCCTGACAAAGCAATGCAAGCTTTTACACCTTCTACATACATGGATTACATGGCACTCGCAATAGGAACCCGATATTTCACTGATCGCCGACATGACAACACTTCCTCTCACATTCCATTCGAGTATGTCATCGATCCAAAAGGCATATTAACCTCACTTGCGAATTCCCGCTACTTTCATGGCCAGGACAATTGCATACTTTATTACAAGTTGAAGTCTGATAGAAACCGACATTGGTGAGTGACGATGAATTGGGATCACATCCCTACTGATGGAAATATTTATTAGCTTCATTCCAACAAACCCAACTTGCTTTAGAATCGGTGATATAGTGGAGGTTCAGTTTACAATATCGGCAGTTCCGGTAAAGAAGGATAAATTCAAGATGATTCTGAATCTACGGTCATTGGCACTGGTAGACAGTGACTTCACAGAGGTAACACTTCAATACATCAAGAATTAAACGAATACTGATGTATATTCTCAGGAAGCAACTATGATTCGCAACAAGACAGCTTTGCCTACACCAACTACACAGCCCAGAATAGCCATCAAACGGCATGTTGGGTATGTGGAAGAGGGTAATGATGCAGAGGGTGTTGTGGAAACAAGGTGACGCTTCTATAATATGAATATAGACCGATGCTAATGTATAATATTGTATGTGTACTCAACCCGTTGATATGTTACAGCTGTTTTGCTATCTGATGGCAGCAACTGCACCTTTTTGAATCAATTGAGAAATTTGGACTTGGTAGAATTTTGGGTGCTGTGTTTTGTATCTCATGAAATACTATTTGGATTAAGATGGTTATACAGGGAAAGTTGTACTATGTCTTGAGGACTATCTACGCCTGTAATTACATTTGAACAATATTTAGGATATAGTGAGTTGTTGATGAAATAAAAGGTAGACCAGTACTTTTTGACGCCCAAAATGATACTGTCAAATTATGACATCGAAAGAGCTCATATGAAGAAGACTGGAGGGAGAAGGTTGTTCATCTTTTCAAGGCCTAGAAGTACATATACCATATTCTTCTCTATTTTTGTCCTTTGAGCCGTCATTGCATCTGTACTATGTTTGTCTGTCACTAGGCTCGAAATACAACCAGAATCATAAACTGTATAACCATCTTGATCCAAGCAGTATTTCATGAGATACAAAACACAGCACCCAAAATTCTACCAAGTCCAAAATTCTCAATGTGCCTTTTTGCTGAAAAGATGAGAATGAGCTATTGAAAATCCATTATCTACCTATAATCCAGATTTAATGTTTGCATATTCTCTTTGTATCACCACTGGATAGCTAACTATATCCAATGTTCAATGTGTACTGATCACATATGACAATAGTAACCTGAACATATTGACCGAACACATTGACCGAACACACCGAACATGTCCAATATGTTCGGTTTGTGGTCCATGAAACTGAATTACAATTCATTGTACAAATTCAATCAAACTACCTTTACTTCGCATATGTGATGCATAACCTTTTGTTCAAAGACGTGTCATATTAACTGGACGAAATCTGCAGGTACAACAAGCATATTTACTCCTTTATATCTAAATTGATGACGAAATTCACTGCTGTACTGAGAAGCCTATGTTGCTATGTTCCTGCATTGATACCATTGGATTGTATCTTGGCCCAACCTTCACTTCTTCCCATCCTGCCATAAATATGATGCTTTGCTATTTAATAATTGCTTTCCAATCATATTATTTTGTTCTGGCATGATTGGAGCTTCTCTTGAACTAATTATGTTCCTTGTCCTTGTGTCTGGATCTCGAATCATTATGCAGTTGACTGCATTTATTGTACTATTTTCGTGTCCTTTGATGAAACATCAACAAATTATACACCTCACCCTTATGAGCCCATTCAATGAATACATTGAAACAGCATCTGGGGTACCAATGTGTGAACTCCATAGTTTCTCAATGTTGATAGCTCTGCTTGCACTTTCTCTGCTTCAATATGGGATGTCAAATATGGCACATAATGCACATCCAACAACTGTCCAGACTTTTATTTCTGCTATTATTTGTGCAATTGCAATGCCCCGGATTCAGGTAGGGACATCTGCAAAACACTTTGTGCCGAAAAATGATGAACCCACCGGTTAAACCAGTGTTAAACCTGTTCCTTATGATTCCAATGTACATAGCTGTTATATGTATCTGTAAACAAAGATATCATATCTGGTTCATTCAGTCTATATTGCACTGGAAATTCCTCAGAATACAGCAGGGATACTAGTTGGACAATACAGAACTCTCAGTACTGTTCAGACAGGTTTTCAACTCATCCATATGTCATAATGCACATTACACCAACAAAGAATACGATTATTGTCATGAAGTCGACTTAGCAGTGGACTACACTTTCCCAACTTGGCACCTTTGATCTGGTGACCTTATTGTTCTTGCTCATTTGAGACAACAAATTCTCACAGTTACAAAGTCAGCAGTCACACGGTTTCAAATTTATTCACAGGGCTTCAAAATTGTTCCCACAGTTTGCAACAATTGTTCCCACGGCTTGGCAAATTAGAGTCTGACCCTGAGTTGAAAAATCCACCGTATAGAATGATTCCCTTATAGGGACTCGTAATTGCCTGACGTTCCCACAGGCCAACAAGTAACTGCCTGATCAAACTCAGATTAGATCCGCATAATGAACGACATGAATATTTTACTCACTGGTCTGGTGTCTTGGGAAGAGGGTCTTTTGTGACAATCCAATGCGTGAAATTGACATGTGCATCACCGAAGGCTGCCTCGAAGGCTGCCCAATTGACACCACTCCACGTGGTGTCTAAGAGTTTATTGATGATGTCTAAAAGACGAACAGGTTTCAAGTAATTTCGACCAGATATTTCGACTGGAGCGGCAAAATCGCGGGCCAAAAGGATGAGGATCCGAGCAACAAGTTCACCAAAGCTGCCTTTGTCAACCAATCTGGCACCACACAAATCTTTGCTCAGGGTGCTCAAGACGTTTCCCAATCGTCCAGGATCATCTGGTGGGTACAACAGCTTGATGGCACCCATGATGAGAATCGGTTCAGATGGGGAATAGGTGTAGAACATTGCATAGTTGGATAAAAAGCCGGTGAGAAGCCTCATGTGATGAGCAACACTCCTGTCTGCAAGAGAAATCGCTTCCGAGCCTGCTAGCACGAGTTCGAGACAGAATTGCTGCGAAAGCACGGCAAATACGTGGTCCTTATTCCAGTCATGGAATTCTTCTGCGTTTGTGAGCTTTACGCAGGCTAAGTTGATCACCTCGCCAGGATCTTTTTCCTGTAAGTGTGCACACCACCTGGACCACATAAAATAAACAAGATATCTCTGACGCAATAGGAATAACGCACAGTGGTCGACCATATTGTGCGAGATGTTTGATAGTCTCAAATTCCCCCATGCGAGTATTAAGTGCACTGTGCTCTCTGGCTATTGCATGCTGGTCAAAGTCAAGAGCGATATAGGGGGCAACTAGTTGGCGTAATTCATCTTGAAGTTTCAACGAAAGCACTGGTCACTTAATCAGTACCATGCGAATGGAAAGAGATGGATGGCTGACTTTTGTCTGGACTAGGGGCATAATAGGAGATATTTGATTTTGTTCCCATAAACGCATACCACATCTTTGTTGAAGGCTCCTGGTTTTGCAAAAGTCGCAACAGACACCAAAAGTTTACTCCAAGTTCATGGGCTTCATCGAAGTATGTCATGCAAAGGGGCTTATCTCCAGGGAAAAGATTGGACAAAAAACTCATCAGATCTTTGGTGGCCTTCTTGGCCTTGGCCTTGTCCATGTAAAAGCGATTGGCCATTTCAATTGTGTTGAAATCTTTCCCACCTGCCTTCGCGGGGACAGACCTATCCTTATTCCGCTGTGGGCTAGGCCCCATCGAGGGACATGAAGTATGTAGCTAAAGTGGGAACATTATGTTGATGGAAAAACATCAAGATCAAACACCCGCCTTATTAGCCGTGTGCACCACTTGTCGGAAAAATTCTTCTCGCGTCTTTCTCGCACCACCTCCTTCCATCAAAGCATGCCAGTGTGAAAGTAACATTTTTCCGTTGTTGCCGTTCTCGCATAAGATGGACTTGAGCCGGAGACGCATGGTTTGGTGTGCAGCTGCCAGGAAACAGGCGAGTTCAGAATGAACATTGTAGCTCAAGTCGTTATCTTTGGACAGCTGGGAGAAATAGGTGAAAACCGAATCATCAGAGTAGTGATGCCGAAGTTCGGTTCAGAACCGATCCGAACCCGGTTTGAACCGCGAACCGAACCGGAAGTTCGGTTCTGGTTCAGCCATTTGGCTGAACCGAACTGCTGGTTCAGTTTGCGGTTCTGGCACTGACATGCGGTTCAAACCGCGTTCAAACGCGGTTCAAACCGCGAACCATAATGTATAGTTACCTACGTAGATACTCATTTAGATACTTAATTTTTCACATTTTTTTCTATGCAGTCGCGTGAACTTAGGTCATGTGACCTTAAACATACTCGCGCGAAACACTAACTTGAACGTTACTCAACAACCACGGTAAGTAACGGCCTCATACTATATTTTACTGACATTTTATTACATAGAACAGCCCCCCGTGGCCCACCTTGACCGCATAAAGAAGGCGCCCGTGGTCAACTCCACCCAACAACCTCCCTCGCGTTCCAACGCGAGTCGGAGTGAATCGATGGCAGCAGCGGCAGCAGCAGCAACGGCAGTGGCAACACCACATACCACCACCCCGACAACGACAACGACAACGACAACGACAACGGCCAAATGACCGCAACAACAGCAGCAGCAGCAGCAGCAGCAGCAGCAACGGCAACGGCAACAGCAGCAGCAGCAGCAGCAGCAGCGCAGCGGCAACGGCAACAGCAGCAGCGGCAACGGCAATGGCAGCAGCAGCAGCGGCAACGGCAACAGCAGCAGCAGCAGCAGCAGCAGAGCAACACCGGCAGCAGCAGCCAGGTACATCCCCCAAATCCAGTCCCAACGACATCGGCTAATGAGGGGAATGGACGAGGCGACGACGAAGACCCACCTCACAAACACGCCCTAGCCGCGTCAATTGACGTGCGGACGCCCATAGGAAGTCCCCAGCCCCATCCAACCTCGCGAAAACAGATGGAGCGTGTCAATTGACGCGTCCCCGTTCTTCGCGAGGTAGATAGCACGCGCGGATGCCCATGGGAAGTGCCTGGCCCCAACCCAACCTCGCAAAAACAGACGGAGCCCCCCCATCTACCTTGTGAGGGTGACAGCCGCGTCAATTGACGCGCGTCTGGCCCGCGCAAGGTATTTGGAGGTGGGTTCGCGGTTCAAACCGCGTTTGAACGCAGACCGAACGCCGTGAAACCGTTCGACACGGTTCCGGTTCGGGTTTGGCATTTCGCTGAACCGAACCATCGGTTCTGGTTCTGGTTTTTCAAAATTAGCGAAAAACCGGACCGAACCAAACTTCGGCAACACTACATCAGAGAGCGGATAACCAGGGTCATTAGGGTTGTGAAGACAAATGGGGAGGGTGAAGATTTGAGTGCCAACCTAGCCCAAACTCTATCAAATCAGGCGCCGAGTTTCAGGAATTACACTCACTTCGGTGAGCATGTGTGATTTCCCTGTTCCGGAGCTTTGAACAATTGAGATGGCTTTGGCATATATCGGTTTCGCAATTACGGTTTTCACCTGCTTATCGAGCTTCTCAAGGTGACTGACGAAGGTCTTGGCTGCATTGCCGAGAAACCAAACATTGTACATTTGACTGAGTCCTATTTAGAAGATGAGCGATCTTCAAAAGATTCATTTAAAAATGGGTACGTTGAATAACGTCGTCACTAGAAAGTCAAATTTTCAGTCCACCATTGAAATCGAGAACGACGAAATGAACCGGTTGTTGTCATAATAGTAGGTAAGGAAGTCTCCCGTTTGGACCGGCGATGGTCGGAGGATCTCTGTACCGATATCTAAGTCCTTCAAAGGACGAAAGTAGAAGAATAGTAATCAACATACTCAGAATCTGAATCTTCTTGAACTTTTTCTCCTTCCACACCTCCTTGAGCAATGCCTCCAGATCGGAGTGTTCGCGCAAGAGGGCCTTCGCACTCGGGTTCCTCTTGTACTTTGGGTCAAGTCACCCCTCGGAGGTTGATACAATCGTGGCGAGAAGAAACGTAGCGACAAAAGGTTTGTCTCCATATGTTTCAAGTACTGACTCATCCATGCGAGCATGAGCGGCATGATCGATGTCGTTAGGTAAAGTTATGAGAGCCATGTCAAGTTCGCGGTTAGTCAGGTTTGCGGTTAGTGGCAGGTTCGCGGTTAGTGGCAGCTACCGTAGGCAAGTTCCGAGAATCTGGGTGGGCGACAATTTTAATTTTAAAGTCCATACTCTTAATCCCAGCAGCGGCTTGAAGAAAACATTTGTAAACAACTGTGCGACAATTTTCAGTGAGCCCTAATCTGGTAGATTTTAATATACATTTTCACGTCTCTCCACAAAATGTCTCAAACATCGCCAGCCAATTTAAACACTGTACCACCCAATGATCTTGGGGCAAAAACCAAGAAATATTTTGGCCACCTGCTGAGGGGGTCGAGGGATTAAGAGTATGGACTTTAAAATTAAATTCATCGGAGACTGATATTTCCTCATATCGGACATTAATATCTATGGTACTTTCCATGTGACTAGGAATCCATCCCTCACCCCCTCAGCAAGGCTTGGCAGGAGCCTGAGTGAAAAGTGGCACGAAGCATATCAGCCTGTAAATATTGGTAAACACTGAATGTCATCAGAATACACATTCACTTGTCCTCTGGTCGATAGAAACTGTCCACCATGTCCCTACAGATTGCGCCATGTTCCTGTACACTGTGAGAAGTATTTGTAGAATTCCTACTTTCAGATAGCCAAAATGTCGACTGAAAGCAGGAATTCTAATGTATTGGGGTTGCTGGTGGCCACCGTGGGCACCTAAGGTTTCCATGGGAAACGTGCAGGCATTCACCTGCCGCTAAGCCCAATGGTCACCTTGCGTCTCGCATGCAATACATTGTGTACTGGGGTTCGATTGTTTGTGTACTGGAGCCGATCGACACGCCAGTTCGTTTGTCTCATGCCGCCCAGCTTGGGGAGCACAACAACAACAAATTTGATGCGCACATCTCCCATTTAAGAAGGTAATATGGATTGGATTCTTCACGGTGCGTATTTCTTAACTTATTCCCAGCCCCCTGCATCTAGATAACTATCTAGCACTTAGCCACTCACCCCTGCTACTCACCCCTGCTGCTAGGGGTAGTTCCTCTCCCACTGCCAATCTGGACTTTCCTTGAGAAAGCAACAAAACAGCATGGCAAGCATCATCCAAAGTCCATCTCAAAAGGGAATAAATAACAATAGATGTGGCAGCTCCCCAAATGTGCAAGAGTGGGCCCTGGGTGGAATTTTGCCATGAAGTTCACCCACATCATCTCCACTGGTGGAACACTGGCAGGGTGTGGATAGTGCAGTCACCATGGGCATTGCTGGCAACATGCAGTGGGGAGGTGTGGTGGCTAGGGCACCTGAGCAAGTTAGTGACGTGGTCAACTGTATGAACTAGGGAGTTAACCCCAGATATAATCTTTGATTTAATTTGGTTTGCTCAAGAGATGGCATGGGTATAGTAGAAGTGTGAGTGATGGCAAGTACATATGAGAATAGTGTATTTGTGAGTGACAACATCTTTGAGGGTGGTCTTAGTGTATTTGTGAGTGACAACATCCTCGAGGGTGGTCTCAATTCAAATCATATTTGAGTGCACATGAGACATAACAAAAAAACATAGTGTACAAGTGAAAAATAATCAAGGGTATGACATTGCTGTAGCCAAGACCTCATTGTACCCTGCCCCCTTGTTTTTCTGCAAGTATTCACAGAAACCATGTGCCTTATATCGGGGTTCATATTTTTCTGCCAGGAACCGAAGGGCTGGTTTGACACTCCAACGATGCTTCTTTGATAGTTCTGTGACCAAATCCACTACTTTTTTGTGGCAGCAAGCTGCTGTCTTCAGTGTGGCATCATTCCTTCTCCAATGTGGGCCCCAGCATTCAGTGAGATGTCGCACAGAGAGAAAACCATTGACGCCCTCAGACCATTCCATCCAAATCTCCGATATTTGTGTCACAGGTTGATATCGGTGTAGATGCGGGTTCGGGGTGGCTTCGGAACAATATAAAGAAACAAAGATCCTAACCTAGGGGTGTCAACGTAGAAGTGACGGTGGATAAGTCAGTGTCGGGAATAGTAGTAGAAAGTGGAAATGTAAGTAAAATATCAAGCTGCCATGTAAAACTGGACTAATAATAACAAACACGGTGATGAATGGACTGAAAACGGATAAATAACGATGAACCCAACGATGCCGACAATGTTGGGTACGGCGGGTCGGGTCAGGTCGGATTGGAAACGATGAACGAGTAAGGGAACAACAATAAAGACAATGAAGTAAACTACAAAAAGGCTAAGGGTTTACGAGGACAAGCATTTGAAGTGATTAAAATGATTCTGACTATAAGGGAAACGGGGACTAATGGTATCTTTTTTTGTACGGTCATCGGGGACCGTTTTTATAGTACAGGAGTGAGTAATCTACTTTCGGACATGTCTATTTCAGCCGATGGTAAGCTACAAAGAAAGGTTGGAATGGGGATGTGGAAAGGGGGGTTGCAAAGCAACGAAGACAGGAATATGGAGGGGAAAATGAATATCCATGGAAAAGATCTAAAACGTCCTACATATCTCTGAAAGGACAAGGGGATGCATAGATATGGCAAGTCCGAAGTCGGGGATTGACTCCGATGCGATCCATCTCCTATAATTGAAAGTCCGGGGCTTATGAGACTACCAGATTTGGTCCAAAAGCGGCCGTGACAAAGCGGCATACATCGGGTCACATCGGTCACATTGGGTCATGTCACGTCGGGTTACATCGGGTTGGAATGGGAGTCGTTTGGAAGTGTCGGATTCGTCTGGATTCATGATATATCGACGATACAGACTCAGAGGGACATTGAGTCTCTACATCGGTAGTAAGGGAGCCAGTCTCCACTTGCCCACTCCCACTGGTGCTTTCGAAGGCAGTCCTCATTGAATTTCTGTACGAGGGCAGCCCATTTTGTGTGATGCATCTCTGAGATGGCATCTCCTCCCTGTGACAGGGATTGGGTTAGAAGTTGTGGTGAATGGGCAGTAGAAGGGGCTAGCAGGTTTAGAGAGGAGGGAATGGTTGTAGAAATAATAGGTGAAGATGGTGAGCTGGAAAAATTGACCATGATGGATGGAAGAGACAGGGCATTGGGGAGACTTGGTTGTGGCAGACAGATGGCTGGTCCAACTGCTGGAGGTGCTGATGGAAGGTTTGTGACAGGTGGCATTGCTGTGGTGTGGAGTCAGTATATGAATTCAATGATATAGACAGCAAATATACACCATTTTTCCCCTTGCAATGGGAACCCTTTGATCTGACAAGCATTCCAATCATGCCTTCCACCCAGGCTGTCTGTGCTTGCATCTCCACCGAGATCTGAGTGTGTGCCTGCTACATTTTTTCCAACTCCAGTCGAGAAGTCATAATGACACCACAGAGACTTTGCACCAGGTGGTGAGGAATATTTTCAAATGCATGACGAGCCATCTCCTCAGTGTGCACAATGGCTGTCTGCAAGTTGATGGCAAAATGGTGAAATTCAGCAGTTGAAAATAGGCCAATGCGGATGTTGAGGAAAGAACAGTGCCAAGTCCTGCAAGAGAACTTGGTGAAGCCATTGCAGGAGATGGAGAAACTGGTGAAGGGACATATCTTTCATGAGGGGATTGCCTTTTGTGCGAGCTTCAAGTGCCACCTGTTCTTGCTCAAGCCAAGGAAAGATTTGACTCTGGAGTTCGGAAGGAGGGTCTAAGACAACATTTGAATTCAGATTGTAAAAAACAATGGTCTAAGAAATAAATTGGTGTCCCTTGCCAGAAAGTACTCCTCCAGCTTTTGGGCATTGAACATGGCAGCTCCAAGAAGAGCATCCAGTGGTAATGCCCGATCATAGCAGCTCTGGTATGATCCACTCTCATTCCATCCACCGAGGGCCTTGGTGCCACTCACAGAGGCACCATGGGCATGTGCAGTCTGTGCAGCATACAGTCATGCTGCATGGGTGACTTTGGTGATGGAAATGTTGTTTGGCACCATGCTCATCAACACGGCCATTCTGATTATGCTTCGCATTGTCTGCCAGTGCTGCCAGAACCTGAAAATCATAGGAAAATCAGCCACATCACCAGGAACATGCAGGAGAGTGGCACACAGGCACCTGGAAACCTGGGGCAACATCATCTATTTGGAGTGACAACATAAAGAGATCAGACCACTCCAAGTTGCGGGCACTTTCACCACGAAAGGCAGTTAATGCAGATAGCAGGAGCATGGCCCAGTCACAAACACCTACAAAGGCTCTTTGTGTGCCAGACAACTCAGTTAAACACCAGATGGAACAGTGCTGAAGCTTCTCTGCAGTGTAGGTATCTGAGTAGCATACAAGCTTAGAAGCTGGAAATGCTGATGACAAATGATGGCTTACCTGAAGAACTCTCTGCAGCCTTGAGAACCTGGGACTTCTTAATGTGTTTTGGTTCATTGTGTTTGGCAGCAGATTTGATGACCTTGATACGGTTGTCAAAATGGAGACTGATTTGAGCCTCAGGAATGTGCTTGTAGAGATGATGATGATTGTGATACATGCCAGTTTTCAAGTGCATTGATGACACCAGAGACAACCGACTTTCCAATGGTGGAGCCTGGTATGGAGTCCAAACTACCAATCTTTTGCTAGCAGGGATACGTCACTCAGCTGTAGATGTATTTGGGTAAGCAGGCACACCTTCTCGCATGCAGTCTTGTACTCAAGAAACACAGCAGCTGTGACTGGAAAAGTGGGGATGGTGGTTGACCCGCTGCTCATACATGTTACCTGTGGCCTTGTCACCCTAGACTTGCTGGACCTGCTTCAATCTGACAGCATGTGAATCCATGTCCAGTATGGCAAGGGACCATTCCATGCCCGAGACCACAGGTGGAGGTGGAGAATTTTGTGTTGAAATGAAGGGCGACAGTGCGCTGAGGTTGGAAATGGAGTCCAGGACAGTGAAGGGGTCTGTATGTGATCCCCATGCACCATTGTGATCTTGAAAGCCAGGGCTTGTGAATGAGTCCAACATGTCAACCGAAAAGTCAACGAAGTTGGATTGAGGCCAGGACAGACACCCTGGAAAGGTGCTGTCAATGGCAGTGGGTGAATCAACAGCCTTAATCTCATCCATGATGATGGCCATGGGTTTGTGATCTGTGATGATAGCCATGGGTTCATGATCTGGGACCAGGTTGAGGTGGCAGCACTTGTGAGCCAGCAGCCCAACAGCTGTAGGATTGTGTGACATTGTGCTGTTGCCCATCTCTGGTCAGTTTGGGAAGACAAGACACAAGTTGGAGAGATGTGCCAAGAAGTCGTTGTCTTGATCTTTTGTGGGCAGGGCCAATTCGGTAGGGCTAGAAATGAACCTAAAGGACAAAGACATTAGGTATGAGCTGATAAGTTGAAGCCTCATGCAAAAAAAGGGACCCAAAATGAAGGATAAATGAAAAAAAAGGTAAATGAAAACCATCAGGGAAAGAACATGTGAAACAACGGCACGAAGCAGCGATGGAGATGAATGAAGGATCACAGCACTCACCTGAAAATTGGAGAAGGCCAAAATACAACTGGTGCAAGAGTGGTGGACTGAAGAATCGCACAAGATGGCTGTATTTATCACTCCCCCAGGAATCCACATGGAATCCACCTTCAGTCCACCTTCAGTCCACATTGTCCACCTCCACCTTTAGTCCTACCAAAATTTGTCCACCCCCAGCCCACTCCAGGTGGACTCCACATGGAGTCCACATGTAGGACTGGACTCATGATGGACTATTGGTGGACTTTGTCTGGACTTTTGATGGACTGATAAATGATTTTCAGGATAAAGCTTCCACATGGACTCCACATGGACTCCGCATGGACAAGACATGGACTATGGGACTGATGCAAGAACAGATTCAAGATAGACTCCATGTGGACTTTATCCAGACTTTTCATGGACTGACGAATGATAATCATAACAAAGTAACTATTATGTATTTCATGGGGTTATGACATAAACTAGACATGAAAGCATCATAAATCGAAATCAACATTTTAGCATACTTTTTATGAAGCAATCCAGTTGAAATTCAGTTAGAAACCTTATTACGAGTTCTTTTAATTTATTAAAAGACTCGTTCTTTATCAGACCTGGTTCAGTGAGGATTCATAATTAATTAATTAATTGATTAATTAATTAATTGATTAATTAATTAATTGATTAATTAATTAATTAATTAATTGATTAATTGATTAATTAATTAATTGATTGATTGATTGATGAATTCATTAATTAATCAATTAATTAATTGATTAATTGATAAAGTTGATCGCCTATAGACAAAAATTTTTTAGGCAAGAGATATGAATCTACTTGATGTTCTGCAAAATCACATGTGATCCTGGTCATGTTTGGACAAGCTTACATAAGCATCCAAATATGGGTTGCCTCAGAAAAGACAAATTACCTTCTAATTATATTCAAAATATTCATACTGACTTCAATTCTTATCAGAATCAGCTGAAAATTGAACTGCTGACTAATATAACCATTTAGGGCAAGATGTGACAGTCACTTGTGACCAATCTAACCATATAAGGTAATTTCAGATATTATATACCAAATTTTATACTGATCATAACAGTGACAGTCACATGTGACCAGTCTAACACTAAGATATGCAAAAAACTAATTCTTGTCAAATTCTGTATAGTTAGTGTTTAGATATATACATTAATCTCAGATGAGTTCTTTATTTCTAAGCAACTGTTCACTCAAAGCAAAACATTATTTTTCTATGAACACCTAGAAGTGTAAGCTTACTCATCAGAAAAATTCTATGATTTTATCACCAACAGGACTTTAATTAAAATTAATTCATTGGATGTATTTCACTTAGCTATCACTATATAAGGTAAGGGGTGTGTGAGAAGTTGGGTGCACCCCGGGGTGCCAAATAGAACTACCCTCATTATAGATGTTTGATGTATTTGTACTGGCTCCAAGAAAATTTATGTTCAACACATGTTGGTTGTATTAATTCACTTATGTACTGGCCACAACAAAATTCCACAAGTATATACATTCTATTTTATATCTAATGGCAACTTTTCTGGTACTTATTACAAGTTCTTTTAATTTATTAAAAGAATTGTTCTTTATTAAACCAGGACCAGTGAGGCTTTGTAATTAATTAATGTTTTTTGATTGCCTATGCAGAAAGTTTTTTTAGGCAGAAGATATGATTCTAGTTGTAATCCTCAAAAATAACATCAACTTGCATGTTTGGACAAGCTTACATAAGCATCCAAATATGGGTTGTCACACAAAAGACAAATTACCTCCTAATTATATTCAAAATATTCTATACCGCCTTCAGTTCTTATCAGAATCAGCTGGAAATTGAACTACTGACTAATATAACCATTTCAGGTAAGGTGTAACAGTCACATGTGACCAATCTAACCATACAAGGAAAATTTTGATATTATATACCAAATTTTTGATGTATCGCAATAATAACAGTTACATGTAACCAGTCTAACCATATAAGAAAATTTTATACTATATATGCTAAATTTTGAGCTGATTACAGGAATCATAGTCACATGTGACCACTTTAACTATATATGGTGATATACAGCTTCTTCCTTTGGACATGGAATCTCTCATATGGCCATTCCTAACTTTCCTATGACTCTTTCATGTCTGGTGTATGTGTGAACATCTGTGCATTACGTGTGACCTGCACAACTTATACTGATCTACATGTGCGTGGCTTTGACATCTTCGCTGTATCTTAACCACTCGACCCAGTCTCAACATGATGAAACTAGTGAGGTGTGGGCCATTGCTTTGCATGGCAGGTTACTCGTCCCTTTTTAGTAATGAGAGTACAACTACATGCAAATTATACAGCATTATTACCCTCTCATGATAATCAATATTGACAAAGTTATGGATATTGCCTGTATTATTACACATTGATACTACTTAGATACCATTCTGAAACCATACTACCATGATATACATTTCATAATTGATTATATTTTATTCTTTCCGATTTGTTATAATCCAATATCAGATCCTAAATTAGTATTTTTCATATCAAGTTTGCATTGTTCATGTTAGCATCTATATAACTACTTCACTGCTGTATCATTAGTCATAGTTACTCAGTAATTTACCTCATCCACTTCAGTTTACATCATTATTAATATCACCATGTTCACATACTTCACATATATTTCATAGTTCCAATTGCATAGGTTTGTTGACATCATAGTACAGATTGTACTTTGAACCTCATCACATGACTGGACACTCGCTACCACTCCAACAGTCAAGTCATTATGAAGTGCTCAGCCAAATGCTCTTGATGAACCAGTGGCTTGACAAAGTTGTGGCTGCTCATACTGATTTCACAAGTCGGGGAATGTTAAATGATACATGTATTTCTGCAGCAATCCTTGCAGTTGGTAAGCATACTGTTTTGTTCATGCAATCATTATACCGAACAACCCATCCAGAACAGGATAATGGTCTTGACCATGGCAATGGTCACCCTGCCAACATTGGCCCCAACCACCACAGCAATGACATCGATGATGATGATGATGATGATGATGATGGGGCTATTGCTGGGCTGACCGATTTTGCACAGGTAGACCTTGCTAGAACTGTGTACAAATGGTACCATGTGGAAGAACTTGTAACTGAACTCAATCTACCATACCTCCACAAACTTATCCGAAAGTTTCTTTACAACCAACTCCATCTCAATGGCCCTCTCACCTCGTTGGATGTTCCACTCTCAGCCTGCCCCTCATTTGAGGGGAAGGTTTCTGTTTACCTCTCAGCTGTCGCAACCTATTACACACCCAGTGATCCTAGTTATGAGCCAGCCTGGCTAGCATACTCCACAGATCGTGCACTTTCCGATACTGGGTTGGTCTTGACGACATGTGGGTATGCTCTGGACAGATTCATAAACACACTGGACCTAGTAAAGGTGATGGCCTCGAAAAGAAGCCTAGATACGAAGTTACAGTTTGAACCACAGCTCATGATCAAAGTAAGCAAGAGACGTACTTCATATTTGCTGAGGGAATGATTGTTGGAACGTTCCTAAGCAAAAATGGTTCAATGGGATCAATACCAGCATTGGCAGTGACCAGAGTCCCTTTGCTAAATCCAGCACAATCAATCATAAAAAAAATACTTGAAAAAAAAAAAAAGGTTGATGCTCACCGAAGAGTAGGGAGATTCCTATACGTGTCCTTCAACATGGGGTCCATTAGTTCTGGAAAGAGAACTTCACATTCGACAGGACCGGCACCGGACTTGACGAAGCTTCGGCTAGCAGAGTAAAATGTGAGATTTATGATATAATAATGCAAGTCGGAAAACACCTACGATTCAGGAAAGTCATCGAAATATACCATTCCTTCCCCCTCTTTCTTGACTTTCTTAGATGGGGACGAACTAGTAAGCATGAGATGAATGGATGCTTCTCAAATTAAAGACTGTCTTTTTACCGAAAAACATCCTCTTCAGGGGAATTGGCTCTTGTATGAAAGACCTTTTGAGAAGACGCCTTTTGAGAAGACGCCTTTTGAAGAGACCTGTTGGACCAACTGACGTATTAGTGACGGGCAAGGTGTGAACACTGGTGAGCAATACTTGGTTTGGGGCTTCGATGAACTATTGAAGTATCTTTCAACATCAATCATTCAATGGTCGAAACAATGCAAAGTCACATACAGCATGTCTTCTTCCTGGGAGATTTCTGGAGAAGAAGCAACTCGACCTTTTTTCGCAGAACGAGGAGTACTCTTGGTGGTTGAGATGCCTCTGTGTAACGCATAATAATAAGACAAGTCATTCCACTAGATCAAAAATGATTACAAACCGCTTAGCTGATCCCTTCAGCTTGGGAATCAGTGAGGGTGTTTTATCCTCTCTAATAAATCATTCAAGTGAGTTACAGCTGATTTCATATCTATGCGGAATTTGAGAAAAGTTTCATTGTGGCGCAACTCCGCTGCCAGCTAAGCCGGACTCTATTAGACACGCTGAGTTACAACTGTAACTTACCTTTCAACAAGCACCATGCCGCCTCACACCATCTCCCAAGATCTCAAGGCGCGGATCCCAACCCTCTACTACCGTGGCTACAAACCCAAGGAGATCTGTGATCTTCTTGGGGTCGGCAAGTCACTCGTTTACAAGACTCTCCAGTACCATCAGATATATGGCCTCACATACAATCCTCATGCCCAACTAGCTGCGCGTCGGCGCATTCTTACATCTCTCGACATCGGGTTCATCCGTTTACTTCTTTTGCATCACCACACACTATATCTTGATGAACTACAACTCGAACTCCAAGTCCAATGCAACGTGTTTGTATCTCTCACGACTATCATGCGCACCCTTCGCCGGCTCCACTTTTCAAACAAGCGTGTATCCGTTCAAGCCCTTGAACGGAACGACCTCCAACGTGCAATCTTCATGAATCAGATTGGGGCCGAGGTTCCGGACCCCGCTATGTTGATGTTCACTGATGAGAGTGCCATCAATGATCGGGTCCACAGCAGGCGGTATGGTTGGTCGTTGGTTGGAGCTCGGTGCGTGCAACAACAGGCCTTCGTACGTGGACAACGGTATTCCATCCTACCAGTCCTCACGCTGGATGGGATCATCGCATATGATCTCATTGAGGGCTCAGTGACTGGAGAGCGGTTCGTTCGCTTTCTTCGTGAGATGGTTGTATGTAGTTTTCATTCCTGCTACTCTACAAATACTGATGCCTTTATCCAGATACCTCTCACCAATCTGTATCCCGGGCTGCGGAGTGTTCTTGTCCTCGATAACTGCAACATCCACCACGCAGAAGAGGTCAGAGAGCTTGTGGAGGTCGAAGCACGTATGTCCTCCCTTTGTTGTGAAGTTGATACTCTAACATGTGTTCTAGGCTGCCGACTAATATATCTGCCCCCATACTCCCCTGACTACAACCCTATTGAACTTGCCTTCTCGTCAATCAAGTCTTACCTCTGCCGTCATTCAGATGACCGCGGCCTTTTCAATATTGTTAGCGCAATGGATACTATAACACCGGAGAAGGCTGCGGGATGGTTTCGGTCGTCTGGTTACATGTAATTTCCGCATCACTAGCTTTTGTATGTCCTGTCTAGTTTGTCACACAATCTTATTGTATTCGAGTTGGGCAAAATGTTTATATGGTGCGAATACGCGCAAAGTCCTTGAGATATGGTAGCTACATGTAAATACTAGGTAGCCCATGCCGGCATGTCTTCTTCTCCTTCCCTCGGTGGAGCATGGAAACCTGGTGGTATGGGGACGAGGACCTTGAGTTGCTGATTGTAATACCACGTACGGCGGTCATCTGCTGTCTGATCACCAGGGGTCATCACAGGTCCAAACCAGGTACAGGCACCACCATCTTCCCATCTGTACTCATACCGGATAATGTTATCTTGGGATGGAACCGGAGTAGCAGCACGAGCAGCCGGACGGGGTGCTGGTTGATCATCAACTGATAGAGAACAGCGACCAGATCTCACAGCTAGACGCTGCCTCTTCTGGATCCGTTTCCAGCTAGCACAACCTGCTATCAACCGCATTGCATCCCCTTTTGATAACCCAAGTTCTGTGAGGTCAGAGACCTTGAGTAAACCGATGATGTCTGGCCCATAATCTTCACGACTTAGGGCAGCCTCGTGGTCGCACGCAGTCGGCACTCCGAGATGATCCCGAGCGTAAACCAGGTATTTGTAAAGATCACCAATTTCGGGTTTGACAGGCAACGTGAATGGAGACAGAT
The DNA here is from genome assembly GCA_963556145.1 of Hygrocybe punicea. Classification (NCBI taxonomy): domain Eukaryota; kingdom Fungi; phylum Basidiomycota; class Agaricomycetes; order Agaricales; family Hygrophoraceae; genus Hygrocybe; species Hygrocybe punicea. The sequence goes on from OY744470.1 coordinate 4,595,423, forward strand.
CAAGGGAGCGCTTGCGCTTGGGAGTGGAGGGCTTGGGGGCAAGCGCACCCACAACCGTGGTCATCAATTGTGTGAATAGGGAGAACTGACGGTCCTGATCTGAAGCCGGCGTTGACATCTGTGCCTTCTGTTGGGCAGGGAATAAGGTAGCACCGCGATTTGCAGGATCGAAAGCTGCAGTGTTGGGGGGGGTGAGAATGGTAGCCTTGCCGTCGTGCTATACAAGCTCAGTTCTATTGTTTGTGTAACTTAGGGGATGGAACTTACCAGAGCAATGGCCCACTGATGCATCATGAATGGAGTAAGTGGGAGTTCATTGTTGTCAGCACAAATGTAGACATAGTGTCCTGGGTTGTTGTCGTTCCCGTACTTCTTTTCAAGCAAGCTGCGAAACCGCGCCAATGCAAGATCTAAGGACGTAGCACCTTCTGGTATAGCTGCTGGGTCCGGATCTTGTAGGTTGTCATTATTGACTACAACATCCGGCTGTGTATCTGGCATCAGAAAGGATCTGCAAACATGCTGGTGCTTACATCGACAGGGCATTTCTTTTTCACGTCGTTGATATCAATAATGATGTTGACTTTGCCATACTGATTATCGTTGATTTTTGCTACAAACTCTTGGTATTCGGACTCCTTCTCCACATCTAGTGCATCCGCTTTCCTGTGCTAGAGTAAACCAAGTTTGTAGAGGTAAAAGGAAAATACCTATGGTCGACCAGGATGGTAATACTTGAACTTGTAGCGTTGCTGATCCGAGATCTTCCACTTCGTTTCGCCAAACCGTTTTAGCATAGCTCGCATACAATGCACATAATTGTCTGGTAGACACGCGAAGACAAGTTCTTTGCTGAGTATGTCGCGCTTGGACTTGACGGCAGGTTGCTTGCCAATCTTGGGAATGGCCAGCGTATGTCGGATGAGCTGTATCGAGAGATTGGCGCAGTAGTCTTCTGAATCATCGTCAGACCCATCAGAGTCAACCATGGTCTAACGAAAACTTGTAGTATACCACAATTGTAACTCAGCGTGTCTAATAGAGTCTGGCTTAGCTGGCAGCGGAGTTGCGCCACAATGAAACTTTTCTCAAATTCCGCATAGATATGAAATCAGCTGTAAATAAATTGGTCAAATTGCAGATAAACCATACTCACTGTGTGGCCTCCTCACTTTCACCATCACTAATGCTGCACTCAGTCGTGAACATGTTGCAGCAAGGATAGACAAAAGCAGAGCGCCAGTATTTGGCCTACCGCGCAATTGGTACAACGAAGATTGGTATCGCAATCTCGACAGTTATGAACAGAAACAACTTGCCGCGAAACCCGACGAACCTATTCCGAAGCTGGTATGTCGTCGATTGCTGGTGTGTTCGCCTGCTTACATTTTGAAATGCAGGCTGCAGCAGTTCGTCGTGGATAGCTGACACAAAAGTTTGTATGGTACCCGATAGTAAACAACGCTGTAGTTTTTTTATTGTATGTGTGAGCACCACGAGAAAAGCAGCAGCAGTGGCAACGGCAATGGATAAAAGCTGGCTACAGGTGCGGTAAGGCTATCTTTGATCATCTACTAGTCTTTGAGCCTTACCAAGTTTACACAGAACCAGCAGCCAGTGGACCAGATTTGGTAGAATAGTTACACACTCCTGGCAATATACACTCCTTCCCTCCTTCAATGTTTTTTTCTCTTGCCAATTCAACCATTTTGCACGTCTGTTCTTGTCATCGACGCTCCCATCTTACATCATATCTTACATCGTGTTTCTACCACGTTCAGGTAAGCAACTTCGTACAGATGGTTCATTGATGCTCTTACCGGCTTCTAAGACCTCAAAACAAAATGAGTGTTCCATTCACTGTCATTTGGGGGGATTTTTACAGCAAGAAGCGTGGCAAGTGTCCACATGGCAACCAACGAATTATCCGGCATTGCCACTTAAAAGCCCTCCAGATCGACAAAATCAGGAGTGCGATTGTTAGGTACGTTCTTTTTTTGCTCTTCTTGAATTGAAACAGGAAGGTGACGCCCGACAGGTCTAGTTGGCATGGTGAAAGTGGGAATGACTGGCTCAGAAGAGGTCATCTCACTGTCAATTTCAAGCGGATGGATGGTTCACACATGACAACAGCGCACGTATATTATTGCGATGAAGCATACTTTGAAATGTAAGGAGGTCTCATCTACACAAATATGCGTATATACTGCCCTTACAATGAAGTATGGAAAGGTGCAGGGCGCGGGACGCATGGTGAGGAGGTGAAGTGTGGGAGTATGGAAATCCACTGCTATATCAGCAGCGGAAGCGGGCCTCTGAGTGGCCACCAAGTGGGCCTCTGAGCGGCCCGCTCAGTGGGCCGCTGAATATCTGGAAGCCAGATAATATAAAATTCTGGCTGGGTATCTGGAAGTCAGAAACCGAAGCAAATAATTTATATTTCCTGATCGATATCTTCCATCCTAATAGTTAATGTATTTTGTAGACAAATAGGATTAATTTTTACAGAATATCAGGTCGGTATCTATGGCTCAGATAGTCTAAACAATTGAGTTGATTTCCACGTTACGGATATCAGTGGGGATATTTTAAGAATTTGACTAGTTTTCTGTATTGCAAATACCGCTACAAAATAAGGAAAACAATAAGAGCGAGAATAATTATATTTTCAGGAAGCACTATTTTGTCTCTAGAAATTGTTTCCAGAAATGTTTATTTTCTGTATAATATCCGTATTGGAGATAACAATGAAAATAATTTCAATTTATAAGTCATTATCTAGACATTATTCGAAGCGGAGATATCTTCCCATGTCTCCTGTGTCAGTATAACAAGTAGAATCATATCTTTTGCCCAAAAAAAAAGTCCCCTACATACGATCAACTTCATTAATTAATTATGAACCCTCACTGAACCAGGTCTGATGAAGAACGAGTCTTTTAATAAATTAAAAGAACTCGTAACTATTACCCATGATGCCTACGCGCATGCGAGGTAGTGTTGCCGAAGTCCGGTTTGGTCCAGTTTTCGGCCTTTTTGGCTGAACCAAAAACCGGACCCTTGGTTCAGTTCGGCCCCCCTGCTGAACCAGAACCGGAACCGCATGGGACCGTTCCATGCAATCCGGTCTGCGTTCCGATGCGGTTTGAACTGCGAACCACCTTCCTCCACCCTCAAATTGACGTGGGCCTAGGGTTGCGAGGAGTTGGGGGGGTGGGGAGGAAGGGGGGGACCATCCGCTGCCGTGGGTGCTGCGTCGCTGCCGGCGCCATTGTTGCAACTGCTGCCCTTGCCGCCGTCGCTGCTGCTGCTGCTGTCGCCATCGCTGCTGCCGCTGCTGTCGACGCTGCTGCTGCCATAGCTGCTGTTGCTGCTGCCGTTGTTGCCGCTGCCATTTTTGTTGCAGCCATGGCTGCTGCCACTGCTGCTGGGGTTGCCGTGGGGCTGCTGCCACGTCCACGCTCGCGGGCATCATGGAGTTGTGGGGGGTAAGTATAAGTGAAAAATAAAAAATACATATCTTAGCAGTGGGGGTGGGCACACCACTCCCCACTGTGTCCCGTTCTCGCTATGTTCCCTGGTTCCATTGTGGGCGTGGTGTGGGCATGGGCATGGTGTTGGCGTGGGTGTGGTTTTGGCATGGGCGCGGGCAGGCATGGGCGTGGGCTGTGGGGGGCTTCTTTGTGTAAGAAAATGTTAGTAAAGTATGAAATAAACTATTTACTTACCGATGTTGGGCTGTTATCGTTCATTGATGTTGTTCTTGAGTCGAATCTGCGGGGATTCGCGTGTATGTTTAAGGTCACATGACCCAAGTTCTCGCGAGTACATACACAAAAATTAACACAAAAATTGAATATTGCAGTATCTACGTACAATAAGTTCACGGTTTGAACCCGGTTCCAAGCCGTTCAGAAATTTCTGAAGGGCCCAGAACCCTGCACCGGACCCGCGGTTCAGTTCAGCCAAAGTGCGGAACTTAGACTGAACTTAGGGTTCGGTTTGGGGTTTGAACCGGGTTCGGATCGGTTCCGAACTGGACTACGGCAACACTAATGCAAGGGACAGCCAATGGCCAGGAATGACCCCCAGACCACTGTGATGCAAACAAGCAGGGAGGAGACAGGAACAACAGGAAAGGGGAAGGAGGCCAGACCCCAACGGCAACATCCAGCGCAACAGCAGCAGCGACCACTGCGGCAACAGCAGCCACAGCAATGCAGCTGCAATAGCTGCAATGGCGACAGCGGCAGCAGCAACAGCGGCAGCAGCAACAGGCAACAGCAGCAGCCCAGTGGCAATGGCAATGGCAATAGCAGCAGCAGCAGCAGCAGCAACACATGGGTGATGGCGGCAGCAACAGCAGCAGTGGCACGACAATGGCAGCAACAGGCGGCGGCAGCGACGATGCCAGACGACAACGATGACACTCCTCCTCTCCCTTCACCCTTGCCCTCCCTCACCCTCCTTTGACCTTGCCCCCACTCCATCTCCCTCCCTCCCCCCTCCTTCCCCTTCTCCCTCTATCCTTTCCCCTTTTCCCTTTCTTTCTCCCTCTCCCTTTCCCTCTCCCTTTCCCTCTCCCTTCCCCTCTCCCTTCCCCTCTCCTTTTCTCTCCTGTTCCCCCTCCTCTCTCCTTTTCCCATTCTTCCTCCTTTCCCCTCTATTTTTTCTTCTCCTGTATTAGTTTTAATTGTCTTGTGAAATATTAAGAATTCTTTGATTTAAAGTCATTAATATTTAAAACAAACCATCTATGATATGGCAACTGTGTCTGTGGAGTGAAAAGGTAAGAACTGACCTTCAATCCTGTTTAGGACTTTACAGTGTTCAATGGCTCCTTTGAACATTACCAATCCTTTGAACACCCTAATAGAATTGATTCTGTACTGATTTCTACTGCTAAAAAGTGTTCTAATTCCTTCAGTGCATCATCTGAACCTATCTGGACATTGATTTTTATTCAGAACCATCAATAAAATTAGAAACTGAATATTCGCAAAATCTGATCACTCCTTGAACACTAATGTGTTGATCATAAAACATTCAAATATTACAGCGTATTTCAAAAACCTTGTCAGTAAGTGAAAAAAAAAAAAAAAAAACCGAGGCAGCTTACGAAGCTGCTCGGCCACTTCTGGGCAACTGTGGCTGAAGCTCTTAAGTGACAAAAACAACTGTTCTCAAGCAAGAACAGGACTAATTGAGCTTGAGGGCATCAACCCCAGTTGGGTGAGGATGCATTACACCATTTTAGAATATTTTCTGTGTACATCAGATAATTCTAATGAGAAACCATGTTGCTCACCCAAAAAAGGAAATCTCCATGGATGAATTGTATAAAAGATTTATGGTGAGCTTAGAGAGCATCCAAAAAATTCTTAAACAAATGTATAGTTATTATAAATGCTTTGAATTTACTTAGAACAATTTCAGTATTATTTGAGTGAGTAATGGTATCCAAATTGATACATGACTTCTGATAATCATCTGACAACACCCACTTGCACTTATGTACACAGAAAATATTCTAAAATGGTGTAATGCATCCTCACCCAACTGGGGTTGATGCCCTCAAGCTCAATTAGTCCTGTTCTTGCTTGAGAACAGTTGTTTTTGTCACTTAAGAGCTTCAGCCACAGTTGCCCAGAAGTGGCTGAGCAGCTTCATAAGCTGCCTCGGTTTTTTTTTTTTTTTTTTCACTTACTGACAAGGTTTTTGAAATACGCTGTAACAGATTTCTTAGACAATTGGTATGAGACATCTTCAAATATATGAGCAACTTCTGGTCTGCTCAGATTTTGTTCAAGATAATTGGCTACTTGTGGCATTTTAGGTAAATTTTTTGTGTTTAAAGGAGCCATTGAATACTGTACCTGAATTGTACTAGAATGAGTGGCAAATATAGAGCATGAAAATATTATAAAACAGATAACATGCCCATGTGACTTCTAAACCAAAGACACAATTGAATGAGAAAAAAGCCAAATAGCCAGTGAACATGGTGGTTTGAATTTTTTGGCATTGTTCCAATATAATTGCAATTGACTCCTGGCCTTTAAATCATTCATCAGTTCATCCTTACAGAGTCCATCTTGTGTTCATCTTGTACATGTGGACTAGCCAAATTTTGAAAAGGACTGAAGGTGAACTGAAGTTGGACTTCATCTGGGCTTAGTCCATTTTAGGTGAACTAAAATGGATATTGTGGAAATGGTGGACTCCTACTACATCTCTATTGATCCAAACTTATTGATCAATTGGATTCAACTTGCTGTTAAGTTGGATCATGTGGTCCTAACCATTATACACATTTTGTGGAGTGGACTCTTACCGCTACATTAACCCCCAAGTTAAAGACTCTGGTGCCAACCAAAATGGCATAATCCAGCACCTCTTGAAGAAACAGAAATGGAACTTAAGGAGCATTGTGAGTGTGCTTTTAGCACTTGAAGAAGTGATCTTCTTGTATCCATCTCCAACTCCAATGTATGACTCTGAAAGCATATGAGCAGTGGAATACTCAGTTGTGTAGCTTTGAGTTAATTCTCAACAGAATGACTATTAATAATAATAATTTCAAGTCGTTTTTGTATACTATGTCTTTCGTTCATAGTCAAAAGATTATAGAAAAGTAAATGGAAAACCAGATGAGGGAGTGGACTTTGATGATAATGAAGAAGAAGAGGCAGATATTGAAATTGACTGGAGGATTGACTGGATTGGAGTGACTGATAACTTTGGTCAATATGACTTGATATTAACTGATATGAGTCAGAATGGGGGTTCAAACAAATATGCATTCTGGCGAAAGACCCAGGTCATCTTTGGAGAAGATAATCCATGGCTTCAAACAGTGGTTTATAAAACTCAGCCTTATGATCAGATCAGAAAGCTGTTGATCCAGTGGAGTCTAATTACTTCATGGCCTTTGATTCATTGATGTGGAAACAATCTGGCCTCTCATGGACTGGTAATTGCTTAGCCAAGTTTGGAAATATCATTAATAATAGGACCACTAGGTGTATATGGACAGTCCTGCTTCATAGACAGTGATGGAAGAGAGTGGAAATAGAGTAAAGCAATTAATACAAAAGAGCCTAAAGTACATGCAGTAAACTATGTGCTATATATATGTGAATAGAGATAGAGATAAAGGCTGTGTACCATGGACAAGGAAATGAATATAGGAAAAAAGAGAATTGAAAGGAAGGTGACATATGAGGAAATGAAAAGGCTATGTGCCTTGGAATGGTGAAGGAAACATATATGGAAAGCAATGCTGTTCATAAGATGTAAACCTAATAACTTAGTGGAGTGGCAACATGTGTGTGTCACGATGATGACAAAGTATTTGAATACACTAGAAATGCAGCCATAAAGTGAACAAATTTACAATGTTTTGCAAGGAATCCACTTGGACTCCACTTGGACTCAACTCAGACTTCACTCAGAATTCCTACCAAATATGGAGCATGGGAAAATATTGCCTAATTTGGTTAGCATGCCCATTGTATACCCAATCCCATATATAGTGTCAGATTTGTTTTATTCACAAAATTGAGTGAGAAAAATGCAAAAAAGTCGAAAAAAGCCAGCACTTTGCAAAAACTCAGCAGAATTCTGAGCAGATTCCTTGTTGAAAATAAGCATACCCCATGAAAACTCACAAAAATGACCATTCAAAGTGAAATTTACTCAGAATTGAGGAGTCCTTGAGTTCCCTATTATATAAAGGTATACTGACTATGTCCATGAAAACTCCTTGAGGAGTCCTTGAGGAGTCCTTGATTTTTGAGGAGTCCTTAAGAACTCCTTGAGGATTCCTTAATTTTCGAGGAGTCCTAAGGAATGTGTGGGAGAGTGCAACATACAGACCCAAGCATTCAAAGTTTCCTTCAATCATACTTGACAGCCATATGGTGCAGGGAAGTTACAGGGAGTTTTATGATGCTTTAGAGA